>JABUQX010099113.1:0-2500 GCA_015478945.1 Trachelipus rathkii
GTTGGTTCTGTAGATTTTCGTTTTTTCCTTTAATGGGTGGCGGAATTAATATTGTTCAGATTGAAGTTTTTTCCAACTGCAACACAAAATGACGAATTAACTTGTTCTATATTGTGTTACAAAAAAAAACTGCCTTTATAACGGGGATCTAAGTAAGTTGCCATAGTATGATAGGTCATTAATTCCCACAACAAAGCGTTTTTCTCGTTTAAAGTTTTATTACATTTTCATTCTTTTTTAAACCGTCATCAATTTTATTTGAAGATGGTTCGAAAATGATCCTTAGCGTTGAGATTATATTATTGAGTATTACATCGTAGACAGAACTGTTGAGGCCGATTCTTTTGGTAATTTCTTTAAATGGTTCAATAGCTTAATGCAGTGTGATCTGATGTCATTTTCCACATTAGTAAGAAATGTTAACTTTTGGAATACGAACTAGCGTAAGAGCAAAGAGGTTCTTTGAGCAATACCCAATTCTTCGCGCATCAGATGAAGTGTCACTATTTCCAGTTTAGGTGGAACGTCTTGATACAGTAACGCTATAGAAATATGCAAGCCTTTTGTGCCCTTCACTCATTTTTGTGCTACTGCCGTCGAGAAATATTTTTTTTATAAAATGTCTTTATCAAATCTCGACAATAAACTATCCGCGCAAACATCCGCAGACAAAGTGCGAATGCGGAGCGGATCTTAATTTTTATGCGGATGTTAATGCATCACTAATATATATATATATAATATAATATAATATATATAATATATATTACTATATATATAATATAATATATATATAATATATATTATATATATATATTATATATACTAATAATATATATATATAAGCTAATAATAGATTGTAGATTTCAATGCAAGAGTAGAGGTGAGGTGGAGAGAATGGTGGGACAGTATGGAGAGGAGATAAGAAATATTGAAGGAAAGATGTGATAGTAATACTGTTAAGAAAGATCATGAATGTTTTTTTTCCAACAGAGGGACTCATATAGGTTCACAAGATATAGATGGAACAATATCACAGTAGGCTAACAAGGAATGTGAAAGTGCCACCTGAAGTTAGAATATATATTCGGATTATAGATTATTGGTGACAGACCTGGAGGTGAAGACAGATAAGTTCCAGAATAAAGAAAACAGAAATGCGATTAAAGTGGTCACTGAAGTAGTGTGAGAGGAAAATGGAATATATTGAAATAATAAGTCAGAACCTAGAACATTTAGAAGGAGTCGGAGAGATAGGGGGAGATAACAAGAAAAAGTAAAAAGGGCAGCAGAGGAGATCCTGGGTAAAAGATGGGTAGAAGGAACGAGGAAAAGACACAAGAGGTAGTGGACTGAAGAAGTGAAGGAGGCAATAAAGAGAAAAGCAGTATTGATGAGAATGTGGTTGAAAAATAGAACTTCACAGACAAGGGCTCAGTATATGGAGGTAAGCAATGAAGCAGAAAGTGTGAAAATAAGTGTAAAAGAAAATTCAGTAAAGAGAGAGGCGGAAGAAATGATGAAAGGTGTGAGTGCAAAAAGGAAGAGGATTGTTAGACTGGCAAAAATGTATAGAAGATCAAAGAGGTAAGTGGGCAAAATTAATGATAACAAGGTGAATTTTTGGTGAGATCAACAGCCAAACAGAAGATGAACGGAATACTTCAGAGAACTGTTAAATGTGAATGAGCAGCTGGAGGATGGGGGGAGAAGAGATAGTTGAAGGAGGGAAGGATGAGGAGCGGGAGGAGACAACTATGGAGGAGTTGGAGGTAACTTTGAGAGCAATGAAGATGGGAAGATGGGACACCCATAGAACTAATAAAAGAGGGAGGAGAGAAAATAAAAGAATTCTGAAATTGTTCAATATGTGTTGGGACGAGAGCGAAGTACTAGAGGGGTGGGGAAAGTCAATCATAGTTCCAATATATAATGCAAAAGAAGATACAGGGAACTGTAAAAATTACAGGGTAATATTCTTGTTGGACCACTTGGCAAAAATAAAGAGAAACCTAAGAAGGAAGTAGAGCCCAGACTATGGGAAAAGCAGATATAGAAAGAACAGAAGCACGACGGATCTCTTGTTCATCTTGAGAATTACGTTAGGAAAGGTATGGGAATATAATAAGCGAGTATATGTAGCTATCATAGTTGTAGGAAAAGCTTTTGATTCAGTGCCTAGGGAGGGACTATGGAGAGTGCTAGAGAGAGAATATGCTGTGGATAGAAAGTTGAGAGGAGCCCTGGAGAATTTGTATAAGAATAATAAATGTAATGCAAGAACATAATATGAGAATAAGGAATGGTTTGAGGTGAGAACTGGTCAAACGGGGAAGCGTGTTGTCACCAGTTTTGTTTGTAGCACATCTTGATGTAGTGATAAAGAAGGTGACAGAGGATATAGGAGATTTAGACTGTGATATTCTGTCATGCGCAAATGATTTGACGTGCTGGAGCGAATAGGGAGAGAGGTGGTGGCATGTATTGCTAATAGGTTTAG
>JABUQX010099113.1:7500-29827 GCA_015478945.1 Trachelipus rathkii
TGATGTCAATATTGATGCGATATAAGTTTCTTGCGGATATCACTATCCATAACATATATATAATATATATATATAAAAAAATATATATATAATAATATAAAATATATATATTATATATAATATATATATATTTATATATATTAATTATATATATATATTATATTATATATAATATTATATATTATAATCTATATAATATTATATATATATTATATATATTATATATATATATATATATATATATATATATATATATAATATATAATATATACTATATATATATATATTGTATATTATATATATATATATATGTATATAATATATATAGTATTATATATAATAATGATATATACTATATATAGTATATATATATAATATAATTTAAAAATATTAAACTTAAAAATAAAAAATTAAAAATATATAATAAATATATATATATATATAGTATATATTATATATTATATATTATATATAGTTATATTATATATAATAATATATAATATATATATATTATATATTATATATATATAATATAATCCTATTATAGTACTATGCGTTCTGAAAACCCAAAATTTGGTTACGCATTGCCAAAAAATTTTTAATCAAAATAGGCATCTGAAAACGTTTGGCTATGATACACCTAAAATAGTTGAGTTTGGTTAACTCAAAAAAATTGTCCAGGAAATAAAAAAATTAATCCTAACCAATTATTTTGGTTCAAGGTAACAAATATTTTTCTAATTTGTTTGGTTACCATAACCAAATACTTTGCAACTAAATGGCTTTTAGCTTTCAGAACTAAAATTTTTTCTCTTTGAGAACTAAATATTTGTTTATTAGAACTAAATATCATTTAATTACTGGAATGCTCAAAGTACTCATTCCAACCAAATGTCTTAATAGTAGAAAGTAAACAGTTTTTAGTTATCAGGAATAAAATTTGTTTCTGGAAGAGCAAAAATTTGTTTAATATTACCATATTTAAATTTGTTGTTGCAACGCTCAAAATATTATTAACAACCAAACGTTTAATTGTAGCAACTAACTTTTATTTAGTTGCTTACCAAAGTATACAGTTGAAATTTCTAAATACGTTAAAGTTGGTAACTAATATTTTTGGGTAATATATCAGTTTTTTTGTTGCAACAAAATCTGTTTATTACTTTTAAATTTCCTTTAACAGCGCATCAACAAACCAGTACAGGAACCGCGGTACTGTGGTAAAAATCCAGACAATTTTGGAATGAACTTCTCTAATTCAATGGATACATGTGAACTATAGAAGGTAGCGAAGGTTAATGTAATTCAATTTTATTTTTACTTATTTTGTTGAAATTGATCTGTCTTTTAAAAATAAATTAAACCCAAAAACAATCTAAAAAAATTTATTAACACCCAGTGACGCTTAGTGATTATTTTAATAAAAGATAACATTTCAATATTCTCAAGATGATAATGCGATTTCCGAAATTGAAAATGTATTTTTTGATAAACTAATAGATACTAGGTGTTAATAATTACATTAATTGCAGGTTTACTTATTTTTGAAAAGCTTTAAGGAAAAAATGCAAGACTATTTGGAACATAAATAAGTAGAAGTTTTTTATTTACATTAACCTCCACCACCTATATTAATTCACATGGTGTCCTATTGAATTAGAATGAAGGTCAATTCCATGCATTGTCTGACTCTAACCATAGTACCTGGGTGCGCTGTTGTAAGCATGCGTTAAAGAAAAATAAAAAGATAACAAAAATTTTGTTTGCAAACAAAAATTGTATAATACACCAAAAAATTTTAACTACAACTTTCCTAAGACTAAAAAATTAATATCTAAATTCTGTAAATCTTTCATCAGGGTTTTAATACAATCCTTCGAAGTTACATGTTAATATTTTTTGGCATGTATATGAAAACTAGAAAAACATTATAATTTAAGAATAACACCAAATACATAAAAAAGGGATATAAAAGATATTGTAAAAATAAAAAACCTTGACCTGACAAAATAAAATTCATTTCTAGTAGGAAACACCCAACATAAGAGAGAGGTTAGTGAATGGACAAGAAAGAAGAAATATTGTCCATAAGTTACATTTGCAATTTTGTCATTCAAGTAAAGGTAGGTTATGGGAATTAATTAAAGATGCTTATGGGAATGAGATGGAATATATATATATATTATATATATTATATTATTATATATATATAATATATATATTATATATATAATATTTATACTATATATATATATATAATATATATATATATATATATATAAATATATATTATATATATATATATATATATATATATATATAATATATATATTATATATCATATATAATATATAAATTATAATATATATAGTATATATAGTAATAATATATGTAGAGTGACTGTGACACTGGTCCCATTACCTTTTAGATAAGCAAAGTGTGTTCGCGTCCAAAGTTTCCCCAATGAAAATTATTATTTACAATAACTAACAGAGTACATTGGCAATTGGGGTGAATACATAACTTTTCTTAGATTCATGTAATTGTGCCAAACTTTGGGTTTTTCACGGATAACTAAATTTACTTTCCCTGTTTTTCAGTTGATTTATTCTAATATACTGGTATCTTTTATATAGCCATAAAATTTACTTATCTTGTTGAACTTTATCTTGACTATAAACTGATATGATAAAGTACCTATACAATGTAGTAACCTCTTTTGTCAAATACGAAGGAGTAACCATCGCGGTAGTCGATAACTTTCATAATTTAAGTTGCCTAAAACATGAACATTTTTAGATAAATATATATATTTTAAACAACATAAAGAATTGGATATATTAGAGTCCAATCTAGTATCTACATGCAGCACTCATTTCTTTTGAGGTCTACAGTCCATAAATAAGTCCATAACCCTGTTTCTGCGAATTATAAATAAGACCCTCTTTGGCAACCTTATGTTAGGGTCAAGAATCTCTTAACATTTCCCTTCGCAATATTTTGATTTGATGAAATAAACTATTAAAATAAATGTATATAACTATATAAATCTAATTCCTGTAAATCTTTTACAGGGTCTTATTTCTAGTCTTATTTGCACGATCTTTATTTCTGCTGGTCTTAAATGCAGTACAAGATCCATCTTGAAGTAACCTCATTTCTAAGTAACTCTAAGATGACCAATCATAAAATTCACGATGACTGATATTGAAGGCATCTGCCTGGAATAAGTTTTTCTGGTTGATTCAGAACTTTTGGGGCAACCATAAATCTGCCAACTACTGTATGTAGAACATACAGAAAATGTTTTCAGACTTCAAAAATTGGAATTGCTAATGAGCAATAAAAGTTCATTTCAAACATAGTCACTGGATCGAGTTCTCCGGCATAATCATAGGATTTATAGAGTCGCAGGAACAAAGGGGAGAAGGTGTCCATCAAATCAAGAGGGAAAGAAAGATACAAGGAAATCGGAACACACTGAATGGCATACTATTGTTGGAGCCTTCAATGTAGTTGTCCCATTCTGCACACAGAACACATCAATAACAGACCAGCCGAATTTATAAGCCAGATTAATTTTGATTTCATGTGTACCTAATGAATGTTTGACCTCAATTAGATCTTGAATTACTTACTCATGAACAATTATCGAATATATCTCTCCGTCGTTTCTTATTGAATTAACGTTACAATAAACATAATTGTGTTATTAATTAATTTGTGACACCTCGAATCAAAAATAGACAATCTATTAAACGGATCATATTCGAATCGGGCTGGCAACACTATAAAAGATCAATGTTTTTGCCCAAAATCTTGCCAGTTGTTATTATATATATCTTTCTTATTATTATTCTTATTTATTATCATTATTATATTATTATATTATGATACATCTATTATTATAGATATATTATTAAATTATATGTTCTAAATTTTATTTTTAATAACTTTAATTTAAAAGCACAACATAATTTTAGACAAAGTTTATTATTACATATTATAGCAATAGATCTAATGATTAATGGCTATTCTCGATTTGATTACACTCGTACTTTCATTATTACTATTTTATATATATTATTATATTATATTATTATAGATTGTTATATTATTATTATATTATTATTATATTAGTATTATTCTTGCTAACGCAAAGCAAATTGAAAAAATTGAATCAAATTCAAACATCTAACATTAATTCTCCAACGTATTGAACCCTTTGCCAACCTGTATCTTTCTTTCCTACGCTGCATCTACAATCTATGTACATCGATTTCTGTTTTTGTTTTTTTTTTTTTTTTTTTTTTTTTTTTTTTTTTTTTTACCCTCCAGGTGGTATATAGATTATGTGTATATATTATATATGTATTATATTTTATTTTTTAAGATGTAGAAAATATCCACCTAAAGAGAAAATATCCCCTATTAAAATAATCCCCTCAATTTAGGGGTATTTATCAAATGCTGTTAAAAACAAGAAATTCAATTTCAAACTAGTTCATAAAACTAACATAAATGGTATAATTACATAGTATACAGATATATAATAATAATAATTATAATAATATATAATAATATTAATATACAATATATATTAATATATTATAATATAAATATAATATAATATATATATATATAAATAATAATACTAGTTAATATATATTATACGGTTCCCAACCTATTTGTTGTCGTATTCACGTGAAAAATCGATAGAATCTTTTAAACAGATTTCAGCTTTATGTTTAGTACACTAACCATGTAAACAATCTGAATTTACAGGTGTACAGGATGGCATTAGAATAGTCATTTGATGATATTTTTATCATTTGCAAGCCTGCAAACCAAAAAACAAACTAAATTTTAGTTTCATATTATATGCTTTACAAACACAGGTGAAGAAAACTTGTATCACGATCAAATCACCAAGGGAAAATCGTTAAACTCTCGTAGAATTAAACAATGATTTTGAAGCGTATTCATGGCCATACACTCAATCATTTAGAACTGCGGTCCTTGGACATCGAGTCGAAGCCTATCTAACCCTAATTTTGTTTGTTGTTCCATCTTGGCAGCACATGTCCGTTATTGCGGGTTTGCTACGGCTATCCCTTGAACCATCTCTCCCTACCTTTTCACTTTACTATATCAATTCTGTATTAACAATTTTTTTGATCTCACAAGCTTTACAATCCATTGTCTTGACCAGGATTTAATAAGCTCCAGTTTATAACCCTTTATACTATACAATTTCAAATTTTTCATAAGAACAGTATCTCCAGAAATAGGGAATATTATATAGTGATTCTTAAGTCTAGGTGTGCAACCATTGGCACGCATGCAAAAAGTGGCACGCCGATAAATTGTTTCTGGCACGTCAAACAATTTTTTAGGCTAATAAAAAAAACTTAAATAAAAGAAAACTTTTTCGTAAAATCCTGCTATAATTTTTTTTCATTCAGTTAGTTTTAAATGATTTAAGTAATAACTTACAATACTGTATTTGTTATTATTTAAAAAAAGTTTTTTTTCAAATACCTAAAAGATATCAAATATTATGCTCTCAAAAAATTTTGGTTGGCACGTTTAAAAATTTTGTGTCAGAGATTCTGCAGATATTGACACGCACTTTTAAAAAGGTTGCCCACCCCTGGTCTAGGCTATCAAAGCTATAGGTATGACCAGTTTCCACATATTTTCATCCTTCTGAACTACGAAATGATTTATTGAATGTAGTGTATATCTGATTACAATTGAACATTGTCTCCTAGAAGATTTGATGAAATTAAGAAACAACTGAAAAAAAAACACTTGAATGGAAACTATACTTGAATCAAAATTATTCCTTGTTGTAAATGAGTATGTAACCGATCCTAATACAACATAATAAAAATAGTACACGAATTGTCGCGCAGAATGCGTTTTATTGGCAGCCGGTTTTGAAAAAATCAATAGAAAAAAGATAAAAAATCACAAAAACGAAAATAGATTAAAATGTGCAGGGAAGGGAAGCTGGAAAAAAAACATCCTTTACCTCTACTTTAGGTCTAATTAAAACTAGAAAAAATGTGCATGGTCCCGAAAACTGAAGCCCATGAGAGGTTTCAAAAAAATCTCTATTTATTATTGAAATCGCTATTCTATAAATCATAAATCATATTCGATTTCAGATAAGATGCCAATCTCATATTGAGTTTTCTTCTAAATCCAAAACTGTCCCTCCTGACAATGTTTACATCACTTTTCCCACAACCAGTTCTTTAGAATAGCCTGAACATTAATCATGCAACATTCATGCATGTATACTGTTCTTTCAACTGCTAGTTTGGACGGCTATTTAATATATTTAAGATTTGTTGGGGCTCGAGCTCAAGTCTGTAATATACAGCTGAAAGTCTCACCAACTGCCAACCCCATAGTGTAGAATCAAAGTTTTACAAATATATATTTTTCAAATAAAAACACGCAAAATGCACTCGAAATGTAGATGTATTACTCCCATTTTGTGTCCTGGAGGCAAACGAGCTATATCAACATTCTTTTTAGCCGAATCTAATTTCCTGATGTACTAATGTCAATACACGAAGCTCAATTGGAGCTCTGTCTTATGTATAGATCCAACGTATACGACCACTATAACATTTACTGCCAATTTCACCAAATTACTATCCTTCAGTAACCCATCCTTACTATGACATCCAAAATGGGAAGCCCACCCATAAGATTTTGAGATTCAATATATCTTGAAAGTGAAGATTTGCTATTGCCAATATAACGACTCGTCGAGTGGTGCAGCATGAGCCCAAGCAGCAAATGTGCAAACCGCACACGGAATGCAACGTATGTTCAAACTGTGCATAGAAATTTTGCAACAATTAGTTTGACGTTATACGTCAAGAGGAAAGGGCTATAAGGTCGCTTAAACCGAATTAAAGGTCTGGAAGACCGTTGATCTGAGTTTTAATCTCTTCGTTAGGTTTAGTTCCCAGAAGATATTTTTCGGTTCCTAGAAAGGTTTTAAAGAACAGTAGGCTTCTGATAGCCTCCATTATTTAAATTTATCGATGTTTTTTACCCCCTATATCATTGTTTAAATCGTCTTTCTATGTGTTCGAAGCTTTACAACATCTGAAAAAACATAATCGAAGAATATCTGTATTATTTACGTCGATTAATCGTGCAGATTGGTACAGATTCAAGCTACCCAAATCTGCAGCACTATAAAATCACGCCTTCTCAATACCCCCTATTTCTAGTACTTCTAGCATGCTCTATCCTATTTCTTGATGTAGGCCTGAGTTTGGTATAGAATATTATGTTTTGAGGGTCGGCGGATCGATTCCCGTAATGTTTAGGAATCTGAGCAGTAGATTCTGAGGTGCTGACAGTGCGAGTAACTTCTAGCCAAGTCTAGTCCTAACTTTTAATTTTATAGGCATATTATTCCAAATAGATTCTAACGCTATTCTTGAGTCTGCACATTGGTGCGCTAATTTTCTCAAAGAGGATACGGCGTCCTCTAGGGGCATTGACACCGGTTTTCGACTAGTCATATTTAGGCTAATGAGTCTAGATCAGTAACCTCTTCTAACTTAGTACCGTACCGATTGAAGTTTGCCTGACCCTGGCCCTGAGTATCACGCCCTACGTCCATAGGAGGGAGGGTCTGCCCCCAAAACTGGAAATGACATTATTATGTTCTAATTGGTGAAGTGATTGAGGGAGAGCGAAGAGAATAGTATGAGTAAATTCAAGTCGGAGAGAATGAACCGGGCTGACATGAAAGCCGAAGCCCAACTGGAATTCTGGCTCAGCTACATGTTTGAGTAAATGGGTACCTTATAATATGTTTTTAATACCATAACTGCCAATTGGGGATTGCATAGCCTTAAATGAGTTGAAGGCCCCGCTTAGGTGCCCAACCTGAAAAAAAAAAGAGAAACAAGAGAAGGTAGAAAATAGAGAAGAAAAATAAGAAAAAAATAAGAAATAAGAGTTCTATGACGGAGCAAATGACCGGAGCACATGAACCGGAGCAGAAGCTGACGCCGGAGCCAAGCTGAGTGGCACAGCTTACATATTATATCGAAAATGAATCCTAAATATTTTTAATGAATAGACTGCATATGAGGGTTTAATATAGCCCCCAATTGAGTTGAGGTCCCTTGAGATTCCACTGAAAAAAGAAGAAAAGCCAGAAGAAAGAGAGAGAAGAAAACGAAGTAGAAGAAAGAGAAGAAAAGAAGAAGAATAGGAAAAAGTCTATATAGACGAACAAATGTCAGCACACGAACCCATGAGAAGTCAGGTGCTGCGAGCAGGAAGTCAGAAAAACAAGCGCAGAGTGCGTAGCCGAGGAAATGAGATAGGAAAAAGAGAATTCTCCATATCGAGTAAGTAAGTCATTGTACGCATTGTACCGCACTGATGTTGGGGCCGGTGCTGCCGTGTTCTAGATAACATGTCCCAGCACATCATAGCTATTTAATAATATAATATATATATATATTATATAATCATATATATATATATTATATATATAATTATATATTGTATAATATATATATATATATTTATATTAGTATATATTTTTAATAATATATATATACTATATAGTCAATGCGTAGAACCAAATACTATCTTCAATACTCTCAAAGGGTGTCTTAGGGACACTCGAGGAGGTCCCAGCTGAAAAAAGAAGAATGCATAAATTCATATGACCAAATGCAGAATGACGAAGTTTATTCCAGAGGAATCAGAAATGCTAATGACCCTATTCGAAATGGTGGCCGAACCACATAATGTTTTTTCCTAAATGAAATTCTAAGGTAAAATATTAACTACATATAGAACCTTTACAACAGTGCTATGTTCACAACAATATAAGCACTTGGAGCGACTTAAGAACACTATACTCAACCAAAAAGGAAAAACAAATTTCATAAAAATATGAAATCAGCGCCAATATTTCACCACGCTAAGAATAGCTATCAGTCTTAACTGTTATCAATAACCTGCAGATAAATACCATAGCTAACAATGGTCTAACGCTAACCTAAGACTATATAACTTTCAATCACACACTCAGTTATTTTTTAATATTACGGTGAAGGGCATCTGTTATCCGAATTTTTAAATTTTTGTTTTAACATTTTATTTATATTTTGTTTTAACTTTTATTACAAAAAATGATATTTATATTTAAAAAAATTTTGCAATTGCATTACTAGTTAATCAAACTTTGCAAATTTCGATTAAATTTCTGAAAAAAACTCCTTAAGCAATAAAAGCCAGTACCGCAAACATCTAGACATCTAAGCTAACCCCATGCCATCCATTCGTGCTCAATTGATTACCCTCTTACATATCGACTTATCTTTCGTTTTGTCACATGTATTAAGATAAACATGAACAAAAAATCAGTTCTTTGCATTAGCATAACATACTTCAACGTAACATTGTTTACTAAATCTTTTTATCTCTTATGTTTATTGCAAAATTATTCAATATTCATTAATTAAATTCCTCAACTAACACATAACATAATTGTTCTTGAACATTGCAACATTAAATTTTGTATTTAGCGTAAGTCTAACATAATTACTACGACATAAATGTAAATTAACAAAACTTCAAATGTCTAAATCTATTAAAGCTAACATCACCATACAAAACATTAAACTATTTGACCTTTTCAATCATTTCTCTAACATAATCAGTGTTAATTTTACATATTTATAGTAATATTTAACACAATTAACAAAAATATTCACCAGACCTATATAACTAACACACTTGAACACTAGTTTATATCAAGTACATAAAACAATCATGTTGCCAAAACATCTTACTAGCCGCCTATACCCAACCTTACTAATTAAGGAATAAAATGCCATCACGAACAGATTTCATTTATAATCAACAATATTATAGCCTTTTTACAACATGCTATGACCACCATAGTACTAGCATAGAAACATGAAATAAACACTTAACTTGAAACACATGAATAATTCTCGAACATATCCAATATAATAAGCAAAACTCTCCTAGACCACCTTTTTCCATCATATCAATCTCAACTATTAGACCGAACATTACCAACATACGTTCCAACATTACAATTTTATACCCACGTATATCTACCATTACGAACTAGAATAGACCAACATTGAACTATGAAACTTCTCGGATATATCCCAAACATAATAAGCAAACGTTACCTACCCTACTTTTTGTTCATATATCATCAACATTAAGCAGTATATTAACAAACCCTTACAAGTAACACAACCAAACAAGATGCAGCGCGTTATGCTATGAATTGATGTACTCATCAATGTCATGCTATCAATAGCAACATTTGAATAGGAATAACATGTTGACATACAAAAACCTCTATCAGATCTAACATAAACAGCAAAATATAACCTAAGCCTGCATTCTAGCAGCTTATCCAGCTAGCACAGTATATCTTACAAACTTATACATTTTCTAAAACAACGCTAGTATAACCTACACAGATCTAATCACCTGCAGAACAACGATTAACTGGCAATTAAAATGGTCCCAACCTATCAGACAAAGTATCCACATTAACAATTTTCATTACACTAATAAAAAATTCTAATTAAGCCATCATATTCAATATGTGTTATGACTATCAGAATAGAAATACTGGTCGGCCAAACCATGCACATACTTACAACATCTAGAATGACTCAACCAAGTTGCCTAACTTTAGCCATCCTCCTCAGAGAATAATCCAGAACGACTTTAGTGCATTTCATGAATTTGTATATTTCTGATTGGCATTGTTTAGTTCCGCATTGGGCTGAAGGTATTCTGGCGCATTAAAATATTATCCGACTCACAAAAAAAAAAAAAAAAAAAAAAAAAAGTAGTTATCCAATCGCCGTTAAAATGCATTTCAAAATTATGATCCTCAGCAAATAAATGCTGTAATACAACCATATGCATAAACAGCCAGAATTATGCAGTAGAACTTGTGATATTGGAAAGTTTCTCCTTCATTATCAGGTCCGAAGTTTATGAAGCATCAGATTTTTTTAATCCCGAAATTTTTATCAACTCTGATGCACGTTTGAAAGTGAATACATTTTTCAAGATTAAGATCATCATCATCATTTGTCTCCATTTCCATATCAATATCACTATACTACGTTTGATTTTTTTATTAGTGCAAAGTCAGACATGGGCAGAAGGCCACGTCCTGGCTCTATTGATCTATCGTAGCTGAATCCTTGTTTCAAACTTTGGCATCGCGTTTGAAAGAGAACGCTGCATACCTGATTTTTAATTTTAATTTAAATCAAACATAATACTTTCCACCTTAGCATTGCACATAAAACATATAAGGTTAACATGTATTATTTTATATGAAACCATTTTATGATTTTATATTTAATACTATATATATAATATATATATATTATATATATATAAATTATATATAATATATAAATATATAGATATATATATATATATAATATTATAATACTATATATATATAATATATAATTATATATAATATAATAATATATACTATATAATTATATATATACTGTATATATAATATAATATATATATATTATATATATAATATATTAATATATATATTAAATAATATATAATATAATATATAGAATAGATATATATTTATATAGTATAAAAAGAGAGAGAAGAAAGAGAAGAGAGAGAGAGAGAGAGACGAGAGAGAGAAGGAAGAGAGAGAACGGAGAGAGAGAGAGAAGAGAGATTAAGAGAGAGAGAAGAGAGACCAAATTTTTTATTCGAATGTTTGAGTCAACTTGCCCATCACAAATTATAACATAAATGTACATTCACAGATGTACGAAATCATGTTTGGGCCAAGAGCACCGTCTTTGCATTTCACCAGTGCAGTTTGATACTCGCAAAGGTAAAAGGACAGTTATAGTATGATCTTCCCCTTTCGCTGTTGAAAACTCTGGCAGTGCAGTGTTAGTTCTCAATTTTTGAAAGGCTACATTCAGGATAGAGGATAGAACTTTAGTGGCTAGCAATATATATTATATATAATATATAATACTATATATATATATATATATAATATAATATTATATATATATTACTATATATATATATACTATAAAAAAAATAAATAATATATAAGATTATATTATAATAAATATACTATTATATATAATATATATATATATATACTATATACTAATAAATTATATATAATATATACTACTATAATATAATATTATATAATATATATATATAATATATATATAATAATATATAATATATATATATAATATATATAGATATATAATATATATATAATATATATAAATATATATATATATTAATATATTATTTATATATATATAAATTATAATAAATAACATATATATTATATATTATATAATATCCTATATTAATATATTAATATATATAATAATAAATATAAATATATAATATATATAATATATATTCAAGGCTACTTCTATTTTTACTACTTTCTTGCCTTTTTTTATGTGGATCATTTAAGTCCTCGGAAACATATATTCTAAACAACAACCTCGTCACAACAACCTGTATAAACAAATATAGTCAGTATATAAAATTTCTATACCTATTATAAATTATAATCTAATATATATACTATATATATAATATAATATATATATAAATAATATAATATATATATATAAGTATATATATAATATAATAAATAATATATATATATATATTATAAATAATAATATAATATATAATGATATATATATTAATTATATAATATTATATTATATACTTTATAAAATATATAAATATATTATTATAATATATATATTATATATATCAGCGTATTTCTATTTTAATCATATTCTTGCCCATTTTTATGCCATCATCTTTAATAACTCCATCCAATTTTAATTAGTTGTTGTATAAACCACCATTTCCCCCCCTCTTTTTTTATTTCGCGATTGTCCTACTTTCCATTTATATCTACTACGGGGTAAGATCCTATTATTTTTGTTTTGATCTATATATTAATATAATATATATAAATATATAATATATATTAATATATATATATATTAAATTATATAGCAGTAGTTAGTTATATTAAAAGAACTCAATATTTGTGCTTATAGTTTATCCGTAACATAATACTCGAAATTGACGAATATCCCCCAATTCAGTGTTAATGTAAAATTACAGTTGGATATTGTTAGAGAATTTATGCCTTTTGACAAAAAGACTGAATAGTTTACTTTTGTACCGCTGTGCATATGTATTTTACTGTGCTTTAAGTATGGACACTTTGTTAATGTTAGTTATGTTATTCATGCGTAAGGACGCAATGATGTTAGGTTTTGTCCATATGTACATTAATATTCTTACGTTCTGGTAAATGTTTGTTAGCTCTATTAATGTAAAACTTTGTATACCGTAGCATATATTCGCATGCAGTTAGTATATAACAGAACTTGTTTATATGTTATGTTTAGCCGAAAATGATACTCGATGTGACCTGAATCATTAATCAATAGATCAATAGGTCATGGACGGGTGCGTAGGGAGGGGCGGGGAGGTTACGGGTGGTTTGAAATAACCGATTTACTGATTTACTGATTTACTGCTTTAAATTCGCGTAAACTATTACATTCTTACTATGAGTCTTGGTTTTCAATGAGAGCTATTTTTTATTGTTATGTTTGTTATGGAAAAAACTTTGTTATTTTGATGTTATGTTGGATAAAACTTTGCTTATGTTGATGCAATCTTTTGTTGGGGCATTATATAATATAATGTCATTTAAGTGATAAATTTTTGTTAAAAATAGTTACTATGTATAATGCTAAAAAAACTTTGATTACGTCAGCAATTATTTCGCTGGTCTGTAATGATAATCGGACAAGTTATGATACATTTTTGCTAAATGTTTACAGGTGTCAAAAATGTGTAGGATTATAAACGTTATATAATGTAGAGATGCACGCTTGTAAAAAAAGTATGAGTAAGTTATAACGACTTTGCGTAATGAATGTTTAAATAGTTACTTTTTCAAGTGCTTATCTAAAAGTGTAGACTTTATTGAATAGTAAATTTGTTGACGCCTGCCTAACTCAAAAGTTGTCCAATAATTCTTTAAATGCATAAAACACTAATTTATTAATAAAGAATATAGTGTTTATAGGATTTAACTACAGATCATAATTCAACAGAAAATCCTAAGATTGGATTTACTATCAGTATACAAAATCGCTCTGTCAACTTATTGATTGTGGAATAACTTTGTTACGTAATAATATAAATTAAGTAGTTAATAATGTCTGATATAATGAACTTGATCAGAAAATATGAATAATTATAAACCATGATTTGTTATGTTACATACTTATCTGTTAAATAACTATCACAAGCTTAATATTTATAAAATATACAATAAACGTTATAGTAAGACCATAGAATATCATTAACAATTACTTCAACTGGATGAATATGCTCTAACGCTTAATTTGTTATTATATATATGCATATGTAGTTACTTTTAACACTATTGTTAAGTGGCGCCTTTACTTTATGATTTAATGTTAAACAACAAGATAATACATAGGTATAATATTAGCATAATAAGAATCTCTGTTAATAAAAAATAAGAGTGAGATTTGGAGACGTCTGTTGATACAAAAATTAAATTTCGACTCTGTGTAGAAATAAACTGGAACTTTAAACAACTATGGAGAAAGGAGAGGTATACCAGCCCTCGTAGATTAAATCTCCCGTTGTAGGTTGGATTGACTAATTTAGTCGTAAGACCTGGAGTAATAAAAATGAATAAAACAATTTTTCATCCGGATAATGAAACTTACACCTTGTCGTTTATTAAGTAAGACTGAACTTTGTTATTTTTAACGTTTATTCAGGAATTCGATGAGCTCTATAATTTAATAGGTCAGACTGCTGGTCAAGCTATAAAAACATAAATCTTATTCAGGCATATGATTATGTCTAGCTTTATTATGATGCTTTAAAAATTACAACCTATTGTTTAACATTCAAGCATATAGTATTCTGATGAAACAGTGTGATAAGTGACTAAATATGGGGTAGGTATGGTAAAGATAATAATTGATTTAATAATTGAATTATAAACTATTGAGAATGTAAATTGATAATTACACCACCAAGTGGTGAAAATAGTGACCTCCACCTCCTGGTAGATTACCTCCAAGGTTTAAAATAAGATATTATATTATAGAAAAAAAATAAAGATACGTTCGATGTATTTAGCAGATCGTAGAGTGTACGGTGGTGACCCTGGTGTTCCCAACGTTATGAAACTTTAGTTAATAGCTTATTAGTTTATTCGCTGTTTTCAAGACGTGTATAGATATTGGATATAGCATGCTACATTATTATTTACTGTATCCTATGCTCAAGTCGGCTATTAGCCATAAGGTTAAATGTACATATGGTTAATGCACATGATAATTATAACGTGATTACTTTGTGTTACGTTCAGCATATATTCATTGCATCATTGATCATGGAAAATAGATTCATACTATTGCCTTAAAACAATTGTACAGAAAACGCTAAGGGATAGTAATTTTCCGGGGAATGGTTCTATTTATCAGCGATATTGACAGTTGTTATGTGAAGGTATATGGTGTGATGTATTATAGAGGAAACCAAATAAAGTGGTTCGTCTTCTGAACTAAATTGAAATCGGAAGCCTCATAACTTGTCGTCTTAACGCTATCTTCACAGTCCCACCCCGTTGAATTCGCAGAGACAACGCAGATCAATCATTGCCTTTTTGAGTCTGATTGAGTATACAATACGAATTTCATTCAGTAAGACAATTTTTCGCCTGTGCTCAGGATTAGATTGACATCTGCTTTCTGCTCCCTTTACAGTTCGCTAGAAATATCTTATCGAAAGGTGAAACCTTCCGTTATATACCCAACTGAAGCTATGTAGCTTGATTAAGAATATTTTTTCGTCCAAACGGTATGATATAGAGAGAGATAAAGTAATACTATTATCCCGTATTACCATATTCGTATTAGGTGCACATAATAGATCTTTTAACAATTCAGTTTACCTTTATTTAGCTAAGAATTGAAGTCAACATTGTAAAATCGAAACCTTAGTTAAAGCTTAAGTATTATTAAAAGAGGTATATAAATTATTGGTCATCTGATAGTGAATTGTCTCTGGTTGAAACTATACTTTAATATATCAGAAGTATAAGAATATACAGTGTGATGAGGTATATATGGAATAGAGTTACGTTTTCAGCGATCTGCCATAATGTTAAATAGAATATTGAATGTTAATACGCAACTATTGGAAACCCCATCGAATTCTGAACCATATAAAGGTCGTAAATTGAGAGGGTTTTAAAAGTTGAGATTAAAGCTTATTAGTAAAACATATGTAATTAAATCAATGTATTTGTGTTTAAATAATAAATTGAAGAAAAAATAAGATTAAATCTATAATTAACTGTCTCATCTTAAATCATGGAATAAGGTCGACATACTCGAAGGACTTCTATTTCAATTATAGCTCACAAGTTGTAAGTCTACGAATTTATTTACAAAGTAAAACATAGTCGTGTTTTAAATATCCCTTTTAATTATAAATCGCGAATACAGGAATGCATTAATATCAAACTATTCAACAGAGGATAACGTTTACATAGGCTTACTTTCGTCTAAAGGATACGATGATAATAAGCATGGCTTATTAATCAATACGATACCATATTGTATTAGTCCGATAAAGAATGTAGTATATATAATGCAGCAGGCTAAAGTATACTTATAATACTTACATACCTATATATATTCAAAGTGTGTAGGATTGATAAAATTCTCTGGTTAAAGCATATAATGTGAACTTGCTCCAAATTCTTAATATACAGAATCCACCTTTATGTCCTTCATAAAGAATTGATTAGATAAAGAAGAATTTGATGCTTTGCATTTTAATAAATAAAAATATTATTTTATATTATTGATATTTTATATAGTTAATATATGCTTCAAGCTGGTTGGTCGTCATATGATAGAATAACAATAGTTAGTGTTAGTAAAGAAAAGGATAAGGAGAAAACTCTGTCCCTCTATAACCCTTTCTCTCTCCCGAACCATTTGTTTATGAAAATAACATACTATTGAGTATAAGTATGCTAGTAATATGGGTAACATGTGTTTACTCTCGTAACATGGATTTACCAATTTGTATTGGAAGTTGAAAAAGAAATTGCTTGAGAGAGAGAGTTGTAATAAAGTATATAGTATGGATAGATTCCGACTTAATTTTAACTCCTTTTATAAACGCCATATTTGTAATAAAACTTTGTAATATTCCGTCAGAAAAACAGTTTTCCTCTATACCTAATAGTTTGGTATCTGTCCCAAGTATGAAGGATCCATATATGAATGGGGATTGACCGAAGAATTTTGAAATTTAATTGGTCAGATATGTGAATAGTATGTTTATGGAACTCTGAGCTCGATATTACCTTAATTTATCGTTCTAGTGTAGTAGCCGAAATGAAATATAAATTAATCTTTGAACAAGTCGAGTAATAAAGAAATTATATGAAGAGAAATAAAGTTATTAATAATTAAATATGACAATTATGAAATATATTATCAAAGAAAATAATACCATCTTTCCACCCTTCATCCTCCTCCTTCTCATCAAAATTAAAGTTTTGTTTAAATTAAGAAATAATTAGTTTAAATAATAAAAGATTTATTTTTAAATAACATAAAAGTCTTAAAGAAATGAATTAAAAATAATAATATAAAGAGTTATATTTAAGGATACAACAAACTATTTTAATCATTAATGAAATGTAAAAATAAAGTAAAATAATTTTTACTTTTAAAAAAACAAAAGTAAGTTTTAATTAAGGAAATGAAATTTATAAAAAAAATTTTTGACATAAAAAATAAATAAGAATATATATTAACAAATAAATAAAACAATACAAGACTTCACAGGTGAAAAGTATTGATTATTTATTAACATATAAATTATTTTCAAACATCCGTTTCTATTACTCAACTGTTACCGTTTATGTGTTAATCGCATTAATTGTTAGCACGTTTTAATTTGTTGGTATCAGTATGGAAACTTGTTGTTATATTATGTTAGACGAGTTATTCGAGCGTAATGATGTTAATAGGTCCTGTCGATTGATACATTATGATCATTCTATAGTTTCAGTATGATGGCACTATAGCCTACTATAAATAGATATGTGTTTGTAATCTTTTTAATTGATGTTGAAAAAATAATTTATGTTTATGTTAGCAATGAATATCTTACGATTTGGATCAGCTCATGAATAATATACACAAGATTGTGTATTTAACAAGTATTGTTGTTAAATGATTACTTATACGTTAATGTAAAAATATTAACAATTTATATGTTTAAGCACAAAAAAAAAGTAATAACTTATGTTAAAGTAGAGTTACGGTTCTAGCTTACTCATCATGTTAGATTACCTTTCTTTATAACTGTTGATAATATGGAACTTTGTTTATTAATTAGTTAGCTACTGTATATATTCAATAGCTTTAAGGATGTGCAGTAGGTATTGTGAAGTCAGAATACCAAAATTCATTAATTCGTAGAGTTCATGATGTTAATGCGTATGTTTGCTGCTTTGAATATTAGATATTGAAAACTTTAGTTACTAATTGCAAATATAATTTCAATCGGTATAGTATATAAGCAATCCAAACAGGTATATAGTAAATATTACAGTTCAAACTGTATTATCGATACAACAAATTTTTACTTAAATATATATTACATGTTATTAGTATTATAAATATCTCCAAGAATTGGAGTAAAGGAGAGAGGGAGGAGGGGTGCGGTGTTGCATTTATACTGATTTAGCAGTGTTTTATAGATAGGGTAATGTTAAAAAACACAAGATATTCCTTAAATGATCTATAAATAGTGAAAAAGTCAGTACAATATTTTAAGTTAAAAAACAATTAGACTAGTTTAAAGAGACTATAAAAATAACTAAATATAAAATGATGATAATTGTGTTGTGTTATGTTAAACAAAACATGACATGAATCAATGAAGAGGGCGTTAATAGAGAAGTACTTAAAGAAAAAGTCGTGGGAGGAGCATGTTAGGAAGGCTAGTGAAGTGAATGAGCTAAAGAGGCTCAAGAGGCCTCCAGAGGCCAGAGGCTCAATAAGAATCTCTTCATGCTCGACAATATACCTGCAATTTATATAAAAAAAAGATGCATCGCTATTAGAAGACATGATGACTATACCTGAGAGTGTCACGTACACTCTACGTCATTATAAGTTATTCAGGTGTAGATAAGCCTCATGACACCAACAAGATTAGTAAATATAACGGTACCTTAATATGATATACCCTATACGATCTTAGTAATATAAATAAGACCATTTACATTAAGATTCGAGAGATATCTATCGATTACTCGACTAACCTAATTAAGTAACAGCCTACCCAATATGATTGTTGTTATATAGACGAATAGTTATATTATTTAATCAACGTGAGCCTTCAACACGACGCGTCATCCAGAACCGGGGCCGGAAAGCCAATCCTCCTCAGAATCCTAATACATAACTTCTTTCTAGGATATAATATTCAACTCCTTCACATGTCAACTAACATACACGCAAATACTATCGAATTCTTTTATAGCCCTAACATCTTCGATATAATCTCCTCCACTAAAATTGGGGGCTGGGGTCCCCTTAGCGGGGATTATCCCAGGTTGAGATGATAACTTCGAGATTGAAAAATAAAACCTTATACAATAGAGCTCAACAATTCGTCTATCGATCGTAGAAACCCTCACTCCAATAATATATGTAAACAGATTACCGTATGAGACGTCTTAAACCTACCCTACTAAAATATACAGTATCTTGGAGCCATAGCTTCGCTTAGCTGAGCTCACCGGGAGCTCGGGTTACGAGCCCTCACAAAAATCACTCCATAACCCATAAATATACCATTGACTACTAAGGATCGATAATTATAATACTGGAGTTCCATATATACTTTGACAACTACTTAACTAACGATTGCAAAATTTTAAGTATTAGTTAAATGAACATTATGGAACCCTGATCATAAATAAGAGAGAAGAGTGATGAGATAAGTAAATAAATGAGAGTAAAAAACTTACTCTAGGAGAGTGATTGAGTGAGTCGTGAGGAAATCGAGATGCATAGGATTTGCATATTGCTCGAAGGTATAGCTAAGGTGCAGAAGAGATGAAAATAGAGTAAAATAGAGATAAGAAGAAGAAATATATTAGTGGTGAACGGAAGGACTAGTTTACACTCATGCGTTGTGCTCACGGTAGCGAAGGTGTATACCGAGAAATAGGTAGTGAACGGTAATGTGAGTCGATTTAGTACGGTGATTGCAGCGTGATATAGGTCGGTGATGCAAGGTGTGGTATGTAAAGAACTTAGCAATAAGGTGGTAAATGCACAGTGCGCGTGCGTATAGCTGCGCCATATATATATATAGGTGCTAGGTGTGAAGTTGTAGGGGAGAGTGTATATTAATTAATATATATAATTTAATTTATTTTTTTATATTCTATTTATTATTTTATATTATTAATTATTAAGTTATAATATGAAGAATATAAATAAATTTAATTGTCATTATTAATATATAATGAAAATATATTTGTGAAAAATTGCGATCTTTATTACTTGAAATAGAAAAAAGTAAAATTAGTGAGAATAAGCATCACCTGAAGAAATAAGGATGAAAAAATAACGCGAGCCCAAGTAAGTAAAGTACTCATATAAGTTAAAAGCATATATAATTAGCGTTTAATCTCCGAAGACACGTGTGTTATCAGATTCTTAGTGAATCAACTAGATTACACATCGAATAGAATTAGAGAAGCTAGAAGAGATCACTGTAATGTATGTTCCTCATATGAAAGCGGTACTAACACTGTTTTTGAGTATCATCACTACTATATTATATGCAGATAGTGTAGATGAGACCGCTAACACTATAGGACATAAATCTACTCACCAGATATAATATCATAGCATTTATAATCATGTAATTAGAATAGTCGTGAGTTATGGAAAATTATACTTATATCTTCAGTCATCCCTAATAGATAGCATTAGTACTTACTTAGTATACAACTCACTGACCTTCTATCTAATATTAATACTAACTATTGACTACATAATTCTTACAGTTATTATTCAACCTAAGTAGATTATGTACATCAAATAGCTCAATTATTATGTATAAATATAAATTATCAATATATTTAAAGGTCTATTATTCAAACTCTAGTCTTAAATCTCTAGTAGACTTTATTAAGAGCATATCAGGGAGCATTAGGTATATATACTGGTAACTCCCAATATATTAAATGAAACCGGCCAGCCCTGAATACAAGTGTCCCCAACGTGCAATTGATATGGATTATAATAGTTCTACAAAGCAGGTACTACCCACCGGGTGAGATATCAAATATGTTATTAAAAAGCATAATATATATTTATATAATATATAATATATATATATATAATATATATATTAATATTAATATAATAGAAATATATATATTAAATACCTATCACTAGGATTATAATTGAATAGTATATATAACATAAGATATTTTATAAATAAATAAATATACTTAAATAAAATATATATAAATTAATAAATATTTATTCATAACATATATATTAAATATAATCATAGTATACTTAATATAATATAATATGATTAATATAATATTATATATTAATTAACTATATATAATATTATAATATGATATTTGATGATTTAAAACTATGGGCAGTGAGAGCCGAATTAATATATATAAAATATATATTTTCACATATATTATCATATGGATATGAATATTAAATTATATATTATCGATTTATATTATTACTTTCTGCATATGAATTAATTACATACTAGTATCTAAAAAATTAATATATCATAATATAATTCATAAAATGAATAGATATTTAAATTGGACAAAGGCAAGATATTCGATAATTTGCCGTAAAAATTAATATATGCCGATCACATATATATAGTCAAGTTAGTATTATTTTAAGAAATCCTATTATATATATTAAATCACAAATTTACAGGCTCAAATGATATTAAAATATTAATAATATAATTATTTATATAATATAATATAAATATAATTAATATTAATAAATTATACTAATATAATAAATATACACTTCTACTCTATTAC
>JABUQX010099114.1:0-23842 GCA_015478945.1 Trachelipus rathkii
AAGTATTCTTTCCATTATTCTATTTGTATATACATTTATGATAAATAAATCTAAATAAAGCCATTGCATTTTTATTTATAAATAATAAAAAAAGAATCTCTTATTAAAACATCTCAAAGCTTCGTTACTCGGGTAACTTAAATAATAAGACAGCTTCAATATTTGTACATAAAATGATAATTTAATAGTTATCCTAAAAGACTTAAATTTGAGGGTAACTTCTATAATCTCTTCTTTCATAAAGGAAGTTGGAATAAAAAAGTAAAATTTTACACTACCCCCTCTTTTAGATTTCAACTTCTTTAGTAAAAGAATAAATTATTCCACACTTATTCTAAACTAATTCTAATATAAACAATATTTGTTAAGTTTATGTAAATTATTTATACTTCGATAATATTAGAACTTCGGCAATGAAATATTTATCAAAATTTAAACCTATATTTACATATTTACAAGAATCATTAATCAGGAACGGTATACTTAATACAAAAACAAGAAAAATTACGTTAAAGCAAAAAAATATGTCTAACTTATTCCGAGATATTTCGCAAAAGATCTTAACCTCTCAGCATTCCTTCAGACTTCAACAAAATATTCCACATTCCTTTCGTTACTTAAATTACTCAATTGATTTCAAAGTTCTCAAAATTTAATACCATGGATTTCTTTTCGTAAAAACTATTCACATAAAACCTTTGATTAGTTTAATCATTATCAACAGCATAAAATAATTACAAAAAAAAAAGTCGACTTGCCCCGAAGTAGAATGCGTGAGTCAAGCGCTTCACTCCCATTCTAGTTCTATTTCAGCGGATTTTCGATAGCGTTTCTCTAGGAAATCTAACTATTTTGGACTCAACCGGCAAATAGGTTTGACAAGACCATGTCAACCGCAAGGCAAAACCAAAAGAAGGCAACTCATTATGGCTGCTGCTATAAAATAATACCCTCTTTTGCAACAGAAAACTAAACCAATTAATCATCTTTAAAACAATATCATTATTACTAAAATCATTTTCCAAAACATCAATATCTTCATCAAATCCATAATCACAAAATACTTTAACAACTTCAAAACTTAAGGAAACTAAATAGGAGAACTTCAATACTCAAATCTAAGATTCTTCATTACTTTATGTTCTTCAGTATCAACTAATATCTCAAAAATCAAATCAAAAAATAATCAACATTTTCTGCAATTAATCTTTCAATGATTTATTTATCCCTTCCTCATATCTTTCTTTAACCTTTCTTTATGCAAACAATAAGTTAAATACTTAACTCACAAAATCATTAAGAATTATCATCATAAATAACTAAACAAGTAAGGGCATAATTCATAAGTTTTTAAATATTTAAAGACTGCTACAGTAACTAATTCTCATTAATGAATTAAACAACAGTTTGTATACTCTTAAAAATTTCTCGGAATGTATTATATTACAGAAACTTTAATCATCTTATAAAAATTACTTTACATTACAACATTAGCTTCTTAAGGGTATGAATAATACTATACAGAAAATTAGAGGAAAAGATACGTTAAATGTTCCTGATTAAGAATTAAAGGATATTTATAGATTAAATATTGCCGTCGTTACTAATATCATCCCTACTTTTCTCTTTATCATTATCAATATCAATGTTACAGCTAGTATTATTGTCCTTTTTATTACTACTATTTAAATGTTCTAGATAAAGATAGAAAAAAGAAAAGTTACTTACAGGGTTATTATTATTTTTATCATTCTTATTGTTAATACTATCATCATTATTGTTATTGGGAATATTATCATTACTGTTATTATCGTTATCACTATTAAACAACTTTAAATGTTCCAAGTAAAGATTTAAGAAGGAAAAACTGTCTGCAGAATTATTTTTACTATTACCTATTTCTTTTTATTATTAACGTTAACGCTACCATAGGTATTATCATCATAAATATCATCAACGTCGTCACAAATATTTGTATTAATCTTGCAACTATCATCCTTACCATTGCCATTACCATTATGTCTATAATCGTTATGAATAATATGGTTATTATTAATATTATTATCGTTATTATTCTCATCATCACTATAGAAAATATAATTATCAGCTCTATACCATTTAATATTATAACCATCATTATTAGTATTGTCTATATTAAAATTATCCTTTATATTATTAATATCATTAAAATCACTATTCTCAATATTATCATTATTAGTATGACTACCATAACTATCGTTTATTTGGACAAACTTCTTTTTCTTTCTTTTTCTTTTCTTTCCATGAAAAGGCTCAGTCTCATTTAGAAAAACAGTTATCGTATTTCTTTTATGCGCATGGACGATTTTTAATTTTCTCAAATAGTTATGAACTAATGCTTTAAAAAGGATATCACTTTCATTAAGATTATTAACAAGATCATTATCATTATTTGATTGAAGTGCTGTTATGATTTTAATGACTATCATTAGCAATAATTTTCTTTGAAATTTTTTTATTAGTCTTTGATTTATCGACATTTTTATTTAGATTTATCTTTAATACAAGTTTACCATTGAAATTTATTATTAACTTTACTCCTACTATTGACATTTATTATTAACTGCCTGTCTACCTGTCCGCCACAATAATCTGTGCAGTGCCATTTTGACACAGCCACCATAGCAGTTCGACAATAATTATTTGTTAGTTAGTCAACATGATGGACAAAAACTTTTGCTATGTTGTTTTATATTAGATCTTTATTATTAACCGACATTGTGCAGATACCAAAATCTGTGGGTAAGTATGTTTCAAGTGAAGCAGATTTCAGGTGCAGTCATCAGTTCCGCCTGTTGGAAGTCTCATGGATACGGAATTTTGTTGGAGTCATTCTGGTGTTCAAAAATAGGGACAGTAACTACTAACATTAAAGGAAACCCAAACTACGGCCACTTCCGCATGTTTGAGTCTTAGTCCAACTAAGAACTCTAAAGGAAACTCGAAGTGAGTTTGAAACGGTCACTACCCGTTTCAAGAGAAAGTGTACCACTTCCATAAGCACTGGCGCCGAATCGGTTACTTCCGAATTCGACTAGGGAAGGCTGACCTTGGCGACAGTAACTACCGTCTTTTAAATGGGACCCACTCGTCGGCCACTTCCGTCCGAGTGAGGGCGAGCCTCGGCCACTTCCGAAAGCTCTAGGGACTCGAAGTGAGTTTGGGAAACGGTCACTACCGTTTCAGGAAACAGTACCTCGGCCACTTCCGAAAGCACTGGCGCCGAATCGGCCACTTCCGAATTCGACTAGGGAAAGGCTGAAGGCCTTGGCGACAGTAACTACCGTCTTTAAATGAGACCCACTCGTCGGCCACTTCCGTCCAAGTGAGGGCGAGCCTCGGCCACTTCCGAAAGCTCTAGGGAAACCCGAAGGTTTGGGAAACGGTCACTACCGTTCCAGAGAACAGCACTGCCGCCAACTAAGTGAAGCCTAGTTAGCTAAAATAAGGTTTCGGCTGAGAGGCTATTGCTTCTCTAAAGTAGTTTAACTACAGTTGCCCTGGGAGAGAGCCTAGAGATCTACTCCAGTTGCTTTCTGAATTTCTCAAATCTCGTGCCTTTTATATTCCTTGAAGAAGTTCGAATCATTAAACTATTAACTATAAAGAATTAACTTTTAAATAATATTTACATAATCCGAAGAAATAAATTTTAATGAAATAAGTCTAAATTATTCGTACTTCTTAAGAAATAAAGGTTAACTAATTTATCTTTAATATATCAGATAATTGCATTTATTTACAAACTCTAAAATCGATTTATAAAACATTATTAATATTCTTATAGTCATATTATTCTTATTGAACGACGAAAAAGGCTAATTACTACTATTATTTTCTTAAAATTAATTATTTAACATATAAAGTTCCTCAAATATCTTTTATGAAAAGAAAATTAAAACGAAACTTGAGTAACGGCATGTATTCCGCATCCTTTAAAAACACAAAGAAAAGTTTAAAGTATTATCATTCCAATATAGGCTTAATAATAATTAATTAACTTTTAAACATTTAAAATACTTTAATATTCATAATATTAAATATATAAATATATTTAGTAAACAATTAAACGTTTTATTAAATGGTTCTTAAAATTATTAAATGAAAATAAAATATATAAATGTGCGTCATTTTTGAGAAGAGCAAATGCATCGATCCAAATCATACTTTTGCGTAGCTCAGAAAGATTTAAAAGTATTCTTTCCATTACTCTAATTGTATATACATTTATGATAAATAAATCTAAATAAAGCCATTGCATTTTTATTTATAAATAATAAAAAAAGAATCTCTTATGAAAACATCTCAAAGCTTCGTTACACGGGTAACTTAAATAATAAGACAGCTTCAATATTTGTACATAAAATGATAATTTAATAGTTATCCTAAAAGACTTAAATTTGAGGGTAACTTCTATAATCTGTTCTTTCATAAAGGAAGTTGGAATAAAAAAGTAAAATTTTACAGTATATATATGAAATATTATTTTAAGCTGTAACATTTATATTTCATTATATTTTTTTTGATACTTTATCACTTGTGTTTCAATTTTCTTTTAAGCTTCGATTTTAATAAATTTTTTGCCATTTTCAAAGCTTCTAGTCTATACCTAACATAACTAGTACTTTTGTGCCCCAGAAAAACACACAAACAAACAAGCAAACAAATACATGTTCACTTTACAAAATTATGTTGTATCATTTACGAGCCACCATACATAGTATCCCGATTTCGCTTAAGTATTAACTAATTTATTTTTCTTTTCAGATGAAATGCTTATTTGATATTATCTCCAAACTATGACTTGTGTAAATTTTATATATTTCTTTTAACGTTAATTAGGAAATAATTTTTTAAGTTTTAAATTTTATTTAAACTTTTTAAAAAAAATTGCAATTTTCATTGTTGAAATTTTTTAAAAATTTGAAGTTTTTTTGTAAAAAAAATTATTTTTTTATTAAAAATTAATGTTTTATTGACCCTAAAGCAGTGAAGCAGTAAAGCAGTAAAGCAAATCACCCACCCCACCCCACCCCATCCTCACTTATCACCACTCCGTGTGATCTATTGGTTCACAGCATCATGTCATTATGTTGTATCATCTACGAGCCATCATATATAGTATCCCGTTTTTGCTTAAGTATTAACTACTTTATTTTTCTTTTAAGATGAAATATTTATTTGATATTATCTCCAACAAAACTTTTATAAATTTAATATATTTCTTTTAAAAATTAACTAAAAACTAATGTTTTAAGTTTTAAATTTTATTAAAAATTTTAAAAATTTATTGCAATTTTCATTATTGAAATTTTTTAAAAAAAATTTAGATGTAAATTATAAAAAAATTTAAAAAATTGCTTAAACATTACATCTAACAAAAAAAATCCAACAAAATCTAATAAAATTCACATAACCTGACATATCTAACCTACTAAAACTACGAATAAATGCTAACATAAACAAAGTTCCCTACATGTCAAAGATAACTAACCTAACTTTACAACCCAAAACTTATCCTAATCCTACTTTTCTATCATTTCGATAACATAGCAATATTAATTTAACCTTAACATGGTAATATCTAACAAAAGCCTAACAAAATTAATCATAGCTTAACCTATCTAACATACTGAACTACGAATAAATGCTAACATAACAAAGTTGTAACTAATAAATTTCTTCTAAAATAGCAATAGCTAAAAATACTTTACTTAATCTACCCTACTAAACTACGAATAAATGTTAACATTAACAAAGTTTCCTCCATGTCTACGGTAAGTTACCTAACATTACCGTACATAGCTTATCCTAACAGTACTTTTTTCATCATACTGATAACATATCAATGTTAATTTAACATTAATATAGTAATATCTAATAAAACCTAACAAAATTTATCACTTCCTAACCTTTCTAACATATTGAACTACGAATAAATCTTTTCATTACCTGTTAACAAAGCAATATCTAACAAAGCTTTAAATAACATAGCCAACTGAACTATGTATAAACGTTAGCATTAATAAAGTACATTATCTAGCAATGGTAACTAACCTACCATTACCCAACAAATCTTAACCTAACAGTACTTTTCCATCAAATCAATAATTGCTAATGTGGTAATATTTAACAACACCAAGCAAAAGTTAACATAACTTAACCTATCTAACATGCTGAACTACGAATAACTGCTACTATTAACAAATTTTTTAACTTATCAAAGCTAGCATAATAATACTTGATCTAATCTAAGAATATAACTTAACATAACTACCGTAACATACGTTAAGTATGAACTATGAATTAAAGCCTATCATTGACAAGACTAAGCCATTAATATTCCAGATTACATTACAATACCTGACCTAGCCTAGCAGAATTAGCACATCCTACAATATCAACAATAATGAACTATGAAAAAATCCCAATGTTTCTCAAGTTCCCTACAAATCAATACCGTTAGCATAAAATCCATTCCCGACAAATGATTACCGTTAACATAAAATACATTCGCTAACTTAGCAAAGTATTAACATGCTTACCTTAAATCATCATAACATACCAAGACTGACCAATATCCAACATAGCTAACTTACTAATATTATATGATATATATATATATATATATATTTATATATATATAATATATATATATAATTATTATATATATATAATATATATTATATTATATATAATATATATATTTATATATATATATTTATGGTATTTTATATTTTATATATATATATATATTATTATGATATATATATATATTATATATATATATTATATATATATATTATATATATATATATATAATATTATTTATATATACTATATATATTAATTTCAAATTAAGGCACACAGGGTAACGGGGCGAAGGAAGGAAGAAAAGTTTGAGTAACGCGAAGACACTATTTGAATGACAATAGCATGGTGGATTCCTCCAGACCGTAGTTGATAGAGGGTGGGTCATGGTGCAGGCCAATGTCGTCGGGCGTGGGTTCGGAGGTTCGCGCTTGCACACACAATGTTGGTGCGTGCGTACTGCGACGGGCGCGGAGGGTGTTAGGTGGGTGCTGTCTCAATCGTGTATGCTCCCTTGGCTCGTATGACTGTTCTGAACTTTCTGGGCTGCTTCCCGATGAGTGGGCGAATGGTCTGGACAGTGATTTGAATTCCATACGTCGTGCAGTGCCTGTCGCAGATCCGGGAGGGTCCGTGGAGGGGTTGCAGCTATGGATCGACGTTTCAGGATATCGCCACAAACTGTTCGATTGGATTGTTTCGGACTATATGCTGGGCTACTCAACGCGTAATTTTGACGTCCAAGGTAGTCGTTCACACATTGGGCCTTGTGTGGTCTTGCATTGTCATGCATTAGGATGAAAAGTCACCGATGTATGGGGCATATGACACGAACATATGGTTCCAGGATGTCTGTGATATACCTAGGCTGTAGAGTGCTTTATGAGATGTGGCAACTATGTAGGCCTGATAAACGAGAGCTCCCAGACCTAAGAATCACCTCCAAACGGCGGCTGCGAGCAGCATTGCAATTGCATTGAACCTCTCGTCGTCGTCGTATAACTCTGCCGTGCCCGAGCGTACAGGAGAACTCTCGACTCGTCTTAAAAGAGACTTTGCCGAAGTGTGCGAACCTTCCAGTGGATGTGTTCTGGCCAGATGCCAGTCGCGCCCTTCGATGTGGCTGGTGGTGGGCGGTGGTGCTATGGCAGCCGTCCGGTGCCGATAACTTATGTTCCGCAAAAGGCGTCGATGCAAAAGAAATTGTCACTCACCTTTTTGGTGGCGTGTAAACGCTACCTGTGAGTCTGCAAATGTCGTGTCGTTTGTGTGGCTCTCCTCGTATGAACGCAGACTATAATCGGTCTTTCCACGGGTTGTCGTGGCCTTGGGTACTTGTCCCGCCGGGATCAATGTACCAGGGTTCCTGGTATCGTTTACCCACATTGCAATCGGGTTGTGTGCGCTAATCGAACCGTCACCAAGTGCCCGTACGCCCGTGTCCTTCGGCATCGTGAGTGTGGTATATCTTTCAGCCGGTGATCTTGACAGTTTGACGCACTAATCCTTCATGTTTATCAGAGTCGTGATAATCCTCTCTGATTATACGCCGAATATACTAACCCCACCTCTCCAGGTCTAGTTCGTGGTGTAGGGTTTCCTAAATTTTATCGTGGTGACGGCCCCAATCTGGCAGATAATTATCTGCGGGGTGGGTTACTAGTTACACATGCTGTCGTCCTGGTGTTGGTGTGGGGTTTCATGGGGTTAGGGGCTTCCCGTTCCTGCGAGTGATATTTCCCCTAGTGGTGAGTTATTTTTGACGAGTAGTATATATATATATAGTAGTAAGTGTACAACCTGCGCGACCACTTCTTTCGATATGAAGGACTAGAAATATTTGCCTTGGAATATAGTCTATATATGGGTTAAGCTCGAAACAGGGTAAATTCAAGTCTGGTAGGATGTATATGAGGGGGGTCCCCCCGAGGGTGACGCCGAATTGTGCTTAGCGCCTTTTGTTGCTTGATCTGTGCTGAGTGAGTTTAGGCCTAAACGAGAGTTTGGATCGAGTGGTGATGCGTAATTCAGCGCAGCTAGATTACGGTCATAGCGGCGGGGGAGCCCCCCCCCCCTTTAAATATTTTTTATTTTATTTTTTTATTATTATTATTATTATTATTATTTTATTATTATTATTATTATTTTATTAATTATTATTATTATTATTATTATTATTATTATTATTATTATTATTATTCACGAAGAGTAACGCCGTAGGCGTTACTTCTGAGTTGTTTTAATATCTCTTCTGTGTCTCCTTCGTTACCTTCTACATCTCCTCCGTCAGCGTCTTCTTTACAATCGAAATCAACACTGATTCATTGCGTTACTCATGCCGTTTGGACAGGTGTCTAGCCAACGCTGCAAGCTCCAGGTTTGCGTCGCCGGCAGGGTTCGACTGCCGACTCGACTCGACTCGATACGATCCGATCCGACTCTGGCTTGACTTCGAATCCGACTCCGATCTGGGCTCCGCTCCGACTGCGCGATCCGACTCCGGCTCGATCCGGCTCACTTCTGAAGTTTATTAATTGATTTTATTATTATATTATTATTATTATATTAATTATTTTATTATATTATTATATTATTAATTATTATTATTTTTATTATTTCCACCGTGGTTTTCTTCTTCGCATCCAGTTTCTGAATTCGATATAATATCTACATGGGTTAGGTAATAAACAGACGTATAACAACATGTTGCGTGTCTTATAAGGGTTATGCGGGATCGTAGGTTTCGAATATGATGGTTATAAGACCGTATAGGGCAGGGTGGCAACCTTTTTCATACATCGCGACAATTTTTTTTCACAGACGAGTTAGATGCGCCATTATATATATATATTATTATATATATATATATATATATATATTATATATATATATATATATATATATAATATATATTATATATTTATTATATATATATATATAGTATATATTATATATATATATATATATTATATTATATATAAACCGGTATATATATATATATATATATATATATATATATTATAATATATATATTATATATATATATATATATATATATATATTATATTATATATATATTATATTAATTATATATATTATATAATATTATATATAATATAATACTATAAATAAAGAATCACGAATGTGATTTTCTCTATTAATTATATTTTTTAGAATTCTTTGATTTAAAAAAAATACGGCACTAATTTCTAATATGCTTGCTTATGCAAAAAACAAAAATTCAAATATTTAAGAAATAGGAGAGAATCACTAAGAAAGTAAAGTTATAAGAAAATTCCAAGGTTCTCCATTGACTGATGTTTTTATTACAGGTAATTTAATATGATTTAATTATGAAAATTTATAGAAATTTTGGCGGGAAAATATATTGAAATATGAGATCGACGCTACAAAATAAAATGCATAAACATTACGATATTTGTTTCATACTTCTTTATATCTTGCAGATTTAACAAATTTCTGGAAATAAATGAATTTTTAGTTTTCAATAAAAATTTGTAAGAAATAGGCTGATGTAGCCCAGTTAAAATATACTCTCCAAAGTAGCCCGTAGGCAATGCGCCACTTAATAAATCCATCGCACGTTTTGGGCCGGCATGCGCAAGGGTTGGCCCCCTTGTATAGGGTGTCTAGGATCCCCAGAAAGGATGCACCCAAACATTTAAATATTGATGTAGATAAGCTGAAACTTGATATCAACTTTTTTAGGTTGATCTTAGGTGTATAGGGGTAAAATGACCGATTTGCCAATTCGGGGACCAGCCCCACAAATCTGAAATATTGACCTAGAATGATGCTCGGTATATAACCTTCTGAGGATGTATCTTAGATGACCCTGGGTGTAAATGACTGTGGGTGGCCCAGACGGGGTACTCACCCCAAAATCTGAAATATTGAATAGAACAAAGAAACTTGATATACAGCCTGTTTTTAGGGTGTATTTTGATGTATTGAAGGCAAATGGACCGATCTGACAAAATTCGGGGACCACCCAAAAACTGAAATATTGACATAGAATGATGAAATGCGGTATCCAACTTCTGAGGATGTATCTTAGATGACCCTGGGTGTAAAATGACTGTGGGTTCCCCAGACGGGGTACTCCCCCAAAGCTGAAATATTGACATAGAACGACGAACTTGATATACAGCCTTTTTAGGTTGTATTTTAAAATGTATCCGGGGTAAAATGACCCGATTTGACCAAATTCGGGGACAGCCCACAAAACTGAAATATTTGACATAGAATGATGAACTCGGTATACACTTCTGAGGATGTATCTAGATGACCCTGGGTGTAAAAGGACTGTGGGTGCCCCAGGCGGGGTAACTCCCAAAATCGAATATTTGACATAGAACACGAAACTGATATACGCTTTTTTCGTTTGTATCTTAGATGTATGCCGGGGTAATGACCGATTTGACGCAATTAGGGGAACGGCAGGCCTCCACAAAACTGAAATTTGACCTAGAAGATGAATTCCGGTATACAAACATACCATATAAAGCTTCACATCATATAGGGTAAATAGCCGACACAGCCCTAATGGGGTCTCTGGGACCCAAACTTGAAATTTGACCCTAGAAAGATGAAACTGGTATATCCCTTCATAATCTAGTACCCATATCTATATGGGTTAAATATCCGTTCACATCCCAAAGGGGGGTCACCAACCACAAAACTGAAATATTGGCGTAGAACAAAGAAACTTGGTATACATCTTTCCAAAGAATGTATCCTCGAACAGACAACAAAAATAAAATAAAGAAAAATTTTAAAAACAAAATAAAAAAATTAAAAAAAAAAATCTTTTTCAAAATTTAAAATTTTAAAAATTTAAAAATTTTGTAAAAAAATTTAAAAATTTATAAATTTTTAAAATTTAAAAAAATTTAAAATTGAAATTCAACATTTTTAAAATTCATATTTAATTTTAACTTAAAAATTTACGTTTTTTATATTAATCAAACACCCTCTAGAGCCTCTGGAGCCTCTTGAGCCTCTTCGCGCTCCTCCTCCCTTCCTCACCTCACGCCCTCCCTATCTATGATTAGTGATTCATGTCATATTATGTATAACAACACAAAAACTTTTGTTTGGTTTCTTTTATATACTTTTTAAGGTTTTGTATTGACTACATTTTTTCTCTCTCAGTGTTATAACTTAAGAATTTTGGGTTTTTACATATCCTAAACCTGTAAATAGATAAATCAAACCCCACAAAAAAGAAAAACCAACCCCTCCCCATGCTCCTACCAATCTGGATATTTATACATTAGCATTGTAATATTTAACAATTTTATCATAACCTTGTCTATTATCATACTGTTGATCAATGAATAATCTGCTACGTAAAAAGGATTCCATACTTGAACAAATAGTAACTAACATTTTGAGTGCGAAGAGAACTACTTACACTTTTTCTAACATATCACTGTATTTTTACATTAACATAGTAATATTTAACAAAATTTTATCATAACCTTGTCTAAATATCATAACTGATATTGAATATATGCTAAACGTACAGAAGTTTTCAATCAATAAGCAAACTAGCATCACCTGAATACGAATATAACGTACATTCACAAACCTACACATCTTAAACATGAATCACGTTAAAATTAACAAGCTTTTCTCTTAACAACAGTAAAGTAAGTAACATTGAGCGCTGAACGTAACCTACTTACACTTTTTTCTTAACAAAGTGTTTTACATTAACATAGTAAACATTTACAACAATTAATCACACCCTTGTGTAAGTATCTTACGAATCATGATTTAATGCTAACGTAACAAGTTTTCATATTAATGAACGCAAACTATAGGATGGCATATGAAACTCGAATTAATGTTAACTCCATCTAACACTCTTATCACGAATAAGCAGTCACATTAAACAAGTTCAATACTTAACAACTGTGACATAACTAACATTTGCATACAATACGTATTATTCACACTTTTCCAAACTATCTCTAACATATCGATTATTATTTTTGCACGACATAGTAACTTAACAAAAATTTATCACATCTTGTGTAATTATCATACTGACCAACGAAATACGCTAACTGCAGCAAAAGATTTCATCATAAAGCTAACATATCATAACGTGAAGTAACTATTTAATGTATAACATGAATGCGAGCATACCTTACTTTTGATAATTCACTAATTAGCAAGTTCATACTTAACAACAGTAGTACTACGTTGGCTACAAAAAATAACTGTTCCATAGTTTTCAAACCTATCTCTACATATCATTACTATTTTCGTTTTAACACTGTAATATTTATCATAACCTTGTCTAATTAGCATACTGATCAACGAATATATGCAACGTACAAAGTTTTTTAGCTTAACAAAGCTACTATCTGTTGACAAGAATATAATCATACCGAAAAACTAACAATGCTTAACACGAATAAACGCTAACTTAAAAAGTTCAATACTTAACACAGTGAATTAAGCAAACATATAGAATTTGCTTTGAATTTTTTCCTCGGATTATTATAGACCTTTAAAATTTGATTGTTTAACTTTATTTTCTCCTAGACCATTTGTTTATTCATTTTTGCCATTTGTAATTTATTTCTTTAAACATTTCAGTTGTTTTTTTTTAAAAAAATTTTAATTTTTAACTTTATTTCTTTAACTTTTTGTTTTTAACTAAAATTTTTTTATTCTTTTTATTGTTTATAACGTAAAAAATTGTGTTTTTACATACCCTCAACCTGTAAATCAGCTACCCGTCCCAACCTGATCTATTGGGGTATTGATTTATTGATCTGTTGATCTCCATTTTCGAGTTATCATTGGATAAACATATCATAAAATAAGTTTCTTTTTTGTACTAACCCTCGAATATTGCTGACATAACAAAAGTTTTCACATCAATAAAGCTACATAAATAACTGATGCAGAATATAATAACATCAAACCTAACAAAATATCATACTTGGCAACAGGAAAGTAAATGACTTTGCTTACAGACCGTACCATATTTCACACTTTTTTTTTCAAACAGATCTCTAACATATCAATATTATTTTACATTAACATAGTCATTTCAGAAATTTATCACAACATACTCGCCAACAAATATATGCTGACGTACCAAAGTTTTTCAAATCAATAAAGTAACATTGATCAATCTGAACTAGGAATATAACGCACAATGACAAAACCTAACATACTTATGATCGAATAAATGACTAACATAACAAAGTTTCATACTTAGCACACTAAAAGTAAACTAACAATGCTAAGAACGAATGTCGAAGCTGATGTGGTTCCCTGTTTCACTAAGTTTATCAATCAAGTCGAGAATTGTTCAAATCTCATCTTTTCGAATATTACGCAAATACCTATGATTCTTGTTTGGTTCGTTTTCGAACATTACGAAATACCTATGATTCTTGTTTGGTTCGTATTCGATGACTAATTAACGTTAATCTTACACTAACATAGTAAAATTTAGCAAAAATTTATCACACATTGGTTAATTATATACAGACCAGGAAAGTATGCTACATATAAGTTTTCACATTATAAAGCAACATAGATCATCTAAACTAAGAAATAATGCCCAAGACAAACATGAAAACATTAAGCAGGAATAACTGTTAACATTACAAAGTTCCACACTTAATCACATAAAGCAACTAACATGGTATGCAAAACGTTACCTAATCTTACTTTTTCAAGCATAACTCTATATTATATTTACGTTAATCTTACACTAACACATAGAAACATTTAGCAAAAATTTATCAAAACCTGGTTTAATTATCATACAGACCAGCGAAAGTTTGCTTACATAATAAAGTTTCCACATTATAAAGCTAATAGCATCATCTACACTAAGAAAATAATGCCAAGACAACTAACACATCTAAGCAGGATAAACTGTTAACTTACAAGTTCAACACTTAACAATAAGCAACTACATGGTATGGCAAAACTAACTAATCTTTACTTTTTCAAGCATAACTCTAAAATATTAACGTTAAACACTAACACAGTTACATTTAACTAAAATTTCTCACAACTTGGTTAATTATCATACAGACAGCGAAGTAATGCTAACATAATAAGTTTCCGACAAATTAATAAGCTACATAGCTCCAACTGATCAGAAATAATGCGCAAGACAAACATAACACATCTTAAGCAGATAAGCAGTCACATTAACAAGTTCACCTTAACACCAGTAAGCAACTAACATGGGTATGCAAAACGTAACTAATCTTACTTTTTCAAGCATAACTCTAACATATTACGTTAATCTTACACTAACACAGTAACATTTCACTAAAATTTTCGCACAACATTGGTTAATTATCTACAGACCAGCGAAAGTATGCTAACGTAACAAAGTTTCCACATCAATAAAGCTAACATAGCGTAAATTGAACTAAGAAAATAATGCACAGCAACCTTCACAACTTACCCACAAGATAAACTGTTAACATTAAAAAGTTCCATACTCAAAACCCGTAAAGCTTCGATGCTTTCGATAATATTGAAGAATTATTCAACTGATATGATTTAGAAGTATATTACTTGCACTCCAACTTGGACACGATCATATATTGCTCTCCATTCCGTTTACGAAATTAATGTCATCGTTGGGTATTCAAAGTCTCGTAAAGAGGACGTCTGTAGAAGCAGAACGAGGTCATCATATCAACACAGCGAAAATGTCTTAACTGGCGAAATTCGTATGGTATATAGAATGAGATTCTTTCTTTCAACCAATCAGAGAAAGTAAACAAGATACAACGTACGATGAACCATATCCGTTCAAAAGGGTATATATTCTCGAGGTTTGTTTCGAGTGTTGTTGTTGTTGTTGTTGCTGTGGCTGTTGTTTGTTATTGTTGTTGTTGCTGTAGAGGTAGGTTCTGTGTTATATTTCAACTTCTTCATTTATCACAACATTGATTATTATCATACTGATCACGAATATACCTCTACGCGTAATAGGTTTCCACATCAATAAAGCTAACTTGATGTAAATGACTAGAGAAAATAATGTACAACGCAACCTGCACTAACCTTAAGCCGATAAACTGTTTTATCATTACAAGTACATAACTTGCGCAATAGTAAGTAACTACATTAAATTGCAAAACGTAACTAGTCACACGTTTTTCAAGGCATGTCTCTACATATAATACTAATTTTTATTTTAAGCTTATCTGCTTTTTAGACTACACCGCCACCCTTTCAAAAATTTCAACATGAAACACTGAAATGATTTTATGCTTAACATTTACATAGAAGTGTTGGCATACTTATTATATTATTAAACAACTGGTAAATCTGGCAACTGCGCATCATACAAGAGGTGATTTGACAGAATGGTATAGACTTGGGAGCTAGTTATATTAAATCAGTGAGTCTCGATGGTGTATTCATAATCATAGCAAAAGTCTAAGGGCAACCTATCAATTATTCACAAAAACTTAACTAGGCTCCACGTTTCTAAGCACATATTCGGCAGTTAACAGTAATATCTTACAAAAACTCATTTCTCTTTCTCAAACAAATCAGTGTTATTTCCACAACGATATGTAACATAACAAGCTTTTTTAAACCAACACACAACACAAAAATAAGCTTCTTTATTACTAACCTCGAATATAATGCTACGTTATACTAACGTTTTGCTCTCTATATAAAGCTACATAAACATAACCTGAACTAGAATGTATGGTACACAACAAACCTAACACAGCATACGTACGAATAAACTACTAACTTTAACAAACTTCCGCACTTACAGCAGTAAAGTACCTTAACATAGCATACAAAAACGTAACTATTCACACTTTTTCAAGCATATCTTTACCATATCAATGTTAATTTACATTAATCGTAATTTAACAAAAGTTTTAGCATCAACCTGTCTAATCATCATCAGACAAAGAATATATGCTAAGTACAAATGTTTTCATCAACTTCGTAATATTTAACAAAAAATTCCTCATAACCCGTCTAAATATCATAATCCCCTGCGAATAATTGCAAACTACAAAGTTTTTAACCAACATGCAAAAGATACAAAATTTTATCCTAACATAACATAAAATAAGTTCTTTGATAAAATATCAGTAAGCCGTAATAGTTTACTGATTTATAGGCAGTAAAATCAGTAAATAGTAATCAAACGCACCCATCCCTGCGCCCCTCCTACCAGCCAACCCGCGCTATGATCTATTGAACTATTGATTCAAGTATCTTTCGAGTATCATTTTGGATAAACATAACATAAAATACGTTCTTTGAATAGAATATCATAGGAATATATGCTACCAAAAAGGTTTTAACATTCATAAAGCTAACATATCATAACGAACTAAGATATAATGTACAATGCATACCTTGCGTTATATGAATAATCAGCTTACATCCTGAAAATTCCCTACTTATCAAGGTAAAGTAGCTACAGGTCATGCAATACTCGATATGTTCCACTTTTTCGCGCATATCAGCAACGGACGTATTATGAACAAAATCTGCTACAAAGTGACGCATATCAAAGATACACATCTTGAACTAAAATAGGCACTATTTTCATCAAGTGTCACTCGTTTGAGTAAACATCATTTGACCTATGAATAATCGTAGACTTTTTAAAAAATCTAGGGCAAACCTAACATTTACTCACAAAAACTTAACTAGGCTGGCAACGTTTCTACACATCATGTCAGTTAACACAGTGCATATTTACAAACTCATCATTTCCTACAAATTCAGTGTTATTTTCACATTGTCATCGTAATATTTAACATAACGTAACCTAACTACGAATAAACGTTTCATTAACCAAGAGTAATCTAAGCACCATTACTTCCAGAAAAATCCATGGGATGCGCCTTGAAAGGTTTTGGAAATCTGCGAGGGGGATACCCCGAGGGGTGTAAGCGGGCCTTTACCCTCTTCGAAGCATCGAAGCTTACGGGTTTTGAGTATGGACGTTTGTTATGTTAACAAGTTTATTTTAGTGTGTAAGTTGTGATAGGTTTGTCTTTGTGCATTTTTTCTTAGTTCATGTTACGCTATGTAGCTTATTGATGTGGAAACTTGTTACGTTAGCATACTTTCGCTGTCTGTATGATAATTAACCATGTTGTGATAAATTTTTGTTAAATGTTACTGTTTTAGTGTAAGATTAACGTTAATATGTTAGAGTTATGCTTGAAAAAGTAAGATTGGGTTACGTTTTGCATACCATGTTAGTTGCTTTACTGGTGTTAAGTGTGGAACTTTGTTAATGTTGACTGCTTATTCCTGCTTAAGATGTGTTAGGTTTGTCTTTGTACATTATTTTATTAGTCCATGGAGTAGCTCACTGATTTATATATAACTCAGCTCCCAAGTCTATACATTCCTGTCAAATCACCTCTGTATGATGCGCAGTTGCCAGATTTACCAGTTTTTTTTAATAAATATAAAATTTGTTGCAACAAAATCTGAAAATAGTTAAAGCAAACATCTTTTTCATATTCAGCTGAAGTTTTCTGAAGGGGGGGGGGTGTAGTCCTAACAGAATAAGCTTAAAATAAAATTAGTATTGATATGTTTAGAGACATGCTTGAAAAACGAGTGAATAGGTTTACGTTTTGGCATGTAGTTTTTTTTTTTTTTTTTTTTTGTTTTTGTTTTTTTTTTTTTTTGGTTAGTTTTATTTTGCATTATGGTACTTTGTTAATGATAACAGTTTATTCGGGCTTAAGGTGTGTCAGGGTTTGTCGTTGTACATTATTTCCTTAGTTCTGGTAATGCTATTGTTAGCTTTATGGATGTGGAAACCTTATTACGCTAGAGTATATTATCCGTTGATCAGTATGATAATTATCATACTGTGTGATAAATGAGAAGTTGAAATATAACACAGGAACCTTACTCTACAGCAAAACAAAAACAATAAAACAAGCCAAGAACAACACAACAACAACAGCTGCCGAACAACCTGAGAATATATCCCTTTTGAACTGAATGGTTCTTCGGTACGTTGGTATTCTTGTTTTACTTTCTTTGATTGGTTGAAAGAAGAATCTCATTCTATTTCATACGAATTTTCGCAGTAAGACATTTTTTTCGCTGTGTTTGATATGAATGACTCTCGTCTGCTTCCTACAGAACGTCTCTTTACGGAGGATCTTTTGTAATACCAACGATGTATCATTTAACATTTTTCGTAAAAACGAATGGGGAGAGATATTTATCTGTGTTCGCAATTTGAGTGGCAAGTTATATACTTTTAATCATATCAGTTGAAGAATTCTTCAATATTATCGAAAGCATCGAAGCTTTACGGGTTTTGAGTATGGAACTTTGTTAATGTTAACAGGTTTATTTGTGTGTAAGTTGTGATAGGTTTTGTCTTTTGTGCAATATTTTCTTAGGTTATGTACGCTATGTTAGCGTTTTATTGATGTTGAAACTTTTGTTACGGTTAGCATACTTTTTCCGCTTGGTCTGTATGATAATTAACCAATGTTTGTGAGAATTTTAGTTAAATGTTACTGTGTTAGTGTAAGATTAACGTTAATATGTTAGGTTTGCTTGAAAAAGTAAGTTAGTTACGATTTTGGGCATACATGTAGTTGCTTTAGGCTGGTGTTAAGTGGTGGAACTTTGTTAATGTTGATGGTTATTTCTGCTTAAGATGTGTTATGTTTTGTCTTTGGCTTTATTTTCTTAGTTCAGTTGATGCTATGGTTGCTTTATTGATGTTGGAAACTTTAATATGTTAGCATACTTTCGCTGGTTTGTATGATAATTAACAATGTTTGTGAGAAATTTTTGTTAATGTTACTATGTTAGTGTAGATTAACGTAATATGTTAGAGTTATGCTTGAAAAAGTAAGATTAGGTACGTTTTGCATACCATGTTAGTTGCTTTATTGGTGTTAAGTGTGGAACTTTGTTAATGTTAACAGTTTATTCCTGCTTAAGATGTGTTATGTTTGTCTTTGGCATTATTTTCTTAGTTTAGATGATGCTATGTTAGCTTTATTAATGTGGAAACTTTATTATGTTGGCATTTTCGCTGGTCTGTATGATAATTAACCAATGTTGTGATAAATTTTTTGCTAATGTTATATGTTTTGTAAGATTAACGTAAATATGTTAGAGTTATGCTTGAAAAGTAAGATTAGGTTATCGTTTTGCATACATGTAGTTGCTTTTATTGTGTTAGTGTGGAACTTTGTTAATGTTACAGTTTATTCGTGTTTAAGATGTGTTAGGTTTGTCTTTGGGCATTATTTTCATAGTTCAGATGATGCTATGTTAGCTTTAATTAATGTGAAAACTTTATTATGTTGAGCATAACTTCCGCTGGTCTGTATGATAATTAACATGTTGTGATAAATTTTTGCTAATGTTTTACTATGTTAGGTAAAGAATTAACGTTAAACGTTGTTAACAAAACAAGAATCAATAGTATTGCGTAATGTTTCGAAACGAAACCAAACAAGGAATCATAGGTATTGCGTAATATTTCGAAAGGTAGGATAGGTTTTTGAACAATTTCTCGACTTGTATTTGATAACTCTAGTGAAACAGGAACCACATCAACTTCGTACACAGGGTACGTTTTGTTGCATTGTTAGTTACTTTAGTGTTTTTAAGTATAACTTTGTTAATGTTAGTCATTTATTCGATCATAAGGTATGTTAGGTTTTGTCCATTGTGCGTTATATTCCTAGTCAGGATATGATATGTTAGCTTTATTGATGTCGAAACTTTGTTACGTTAGCAATATTTGTTGCGAGTAATGTTGTGATAAATTTTTGTTAAATGTTTCTATGTTAATGTAAATAAACATTAATATTTTAGAGATCTGTTTGAAAAAAAAGTGTGAATATGGTAGGCGGGCTGTAAGCAACGTCAGTTACTTTTCTGTTGCCAAGTATGGTATTTTGTTAGGTTTGATGTTTTATTAGGTTTGATGTTATACATCAGGTTAATGTTATGTTAGCTTTAATTGATGTGAAAAACTTTGTTATGTCAATATATTCGAGGGTTAGTACAAAATAAGACATAATTTTTATGATATGTTTTATCAAATGATAGCTCGAATATGACTGGAGTCAACATGATCATAGATCATACCCATAGATAGGGGTTGGTTGATTTAGCTGATTCAGTGATTTACCGTTTTGAGTATGTAAAAAACAATTTTTTACGTTATAAACATAAAAGAATAAAAATTTTTAGTAAAAACAAAAGTTTTTAAAGAATAAAGTTAAAAATTAAAAGTTTTTTTTTAAAAAAACAAAACTAATGTTTTAAAGAAATAAATTTACAAATAGTTAAAAGTTTTTTAAATGAAAGTGTTTGAGAATAAAGTTAAAAATAAATAAAAGTTTTTAAACAAAAAGAAAAAAAAGTGTGAAAGGCAACGTTCTATATGTTTTGCTAGTTATTTCACTGTTGTTAAGTATTGAACTTTGTAATGTTAGCTGTTTATTCGTGTTTAAGGCATGTTAAGGTTTTTCGGTGTATGTTATATTGTTGGTTCAGACTATGATTGTTAGCTTTGTTAGGCTAAACTTTGTTACGTTTTGGCAATATATTGTTGATCAGTATGAATATTAGGTAGCGGTGATGCAAATTATTAACAGTGTTAATCGAAAATAGTAATGATATGTTTGAGATATGTTTGAAACAGTATGAATAGGTTATGTTTTTGTATGCAACGTAGTTACTTTACTGTTGTTAGTATGGAACTTTGCTAATTGTTAGTGATTTATTCAGGCATATGGTATGTTCGATTTGATGTTATACATTATATTCTTAGTTCAGGTTTATGATATGTTAGCTTTATTGATGTGAAATCCTTTGTTGCGTTAGCGTTTTTTCGTTGGTCAGTATGAAAATTACACAAGATTGTGATAAATTTTTGTTTAATGTTACTATGTTCGTGTGAAAAAATATAATGGATATGTTAGAGATATGGTTTTGAAAGTGTGAATAAGTTCGTATTGTATGCAAATGTTAGTTATGTCACTGTTGTAAAGTATTGAACTTTGTTAATGTTGACTGCTTATTCGTGTATAAGATGTGTTAGAATTGTGAGTGTACATTATATTCGTAGTTCATATGATCCTATGTTTGCGTTATTAATATGAAAACTTTGTTACGTAGCCATATATTCATTGATGCAGTAAGATACTTACACAAGGTTGTGATAATTTTGTAATGTTCTAGTTGATGTAAAAATATCAGTGATATGTAAGAAAAAGTGTAAGTAGGTTCCGTTTTGGGCTCAATGTTAGTACTTTACTGTTGTTAAGTATGAAAGCTTGTTAATGTTACTGTTTATTCATGTTTTACGGATGTGTTGGTTTGTGATGTACGTTTATATTCCGTAGTCAGGTGATGCTATGTTTTGCTTTTATTGATGTGAAAACTTTGTTACGTTAAGCATATATTCAATGATCAGTATGATATTTAGAAAGGTTTATGATAAATTTTGGTTAAATATTACTATGTTTAATGTAAAATACTCAGTGATTGTTGAAAAAGTGTAGTAGGTTCCGTTTCTGCACTCAATGTTAGTTATTTATTGTTGTTAGTATGGATCTTTGTTACGTTAAGGATATTTCATTGATCAGTAATTGAATCATTAGACAAGTTATGATAAAATTGTAAATATTACATGTAATGTATAAATATCAGGATTGGGTAGGGAGGGAGGGTGTGTGGTTTGATTTACTGATTTACGGTTTAGGGTATGTAAAAACCCAAAATTTCTTAAGTTATAAATATGAAAGCGTAAATTTAGTAAAAACAAACTGTTTAAAGTATATAAACAAAATAAATAAAAGTTTGTGTTATGTTATACAGAATATGACATGAATCACTAGATCATAGATAGGGAGGGGTGAGGTGTAGGAGGGTGAGGAGGGAGGGAAGGAGGCTCAAGAGGCTCCAGAGGTCTAAGGGTGTTTTGATTTATATAAAAACGTAAATTTTTAAGTTATAAACAATAACAATAAAAAAAATGTTTATTTTGTTTTATTAAATTTTTTTTAAATTTTTAAATTTTTAAGTTTAATATTTTTAAATGATTTTTTTAAATTTTTTAAAAATTTTTTTTATTTTAAAAAAATATTTTTATTTAATTTTTGATTTTTTTTTATAGATTTTTTTCTTTAATTTTTTTCTTTTGTTTCTGTATCTAAAATAAATCATAAGAAAGATGTATACCAAGTTTCGTTGTTGCTACGCCAATATTTTCAGTTTTGTGGGTGGTGACCCCTTTGGGATGTGGAACGGATATTTTAACCCATATATGGATATGGGTAATAGATAGAAGGGTATATACGAGTTTCATCGTTTCTATGGCTCAATATTTCAAGTTTGGGGTCCAGAGCCGGCCATTTAGGCGTGTCGGCTATTTAACCATATATGATGTGAGTAAGCTTATATGGTATGTGTATCCGATTTCATCGTTCTTAGGTCAATTTTCAAGTTTTGGTGGGGCCTGGTCCCCGAATTTGGTCAATCGGTCATTTTACCCCGGATACATCTAAGATACAACCCTAAAAAGGCTGTATATCAAGTTCCGTTGTTTATGTCAATATTTCAGATTTTTTGGGGTGAGTCCCGCCTGGGGGCACGCCAGTCATTTTACCCCCGGCTACATCTAAGATACATCGTCAGAAGGTTGTATTACCGAGTTTATTCATTCTATGTCATAATTCAGTTTTGTGGCCTGGTGCCCCGATTTTTGGTCAAATCGTCATTTTTAGCCCGGATACATCTAAGATACAACCTAAAAGGCTGTATATTTCAAGTTTCGTCGTTCTATGTCATTATTCAGATTTTTGGGGTGAGTACCCGTCTGGGGCACCCAGTCATTTTACACCCAGGTCATCTAAGATACATCTCAGAAGGTTGTATACCGTAGTTTCATCATTCTATGTTCAATATTTTTCAGTTTTGTGGGGTTGGGTCCCGATTTGGTCAGATCGGTATTTAAACCCCGATACTATCAAGATACACCCTAAACAGGCTGTATTTCAGTTTCGTTGTTTCTATGTCCATATTTCAGATTTTTGGGGTGAGTACCCCGTCTGGGGGCACCCACAGTCATTTTACCCAGGTCATCGTAAGATAATCCTCAGAAGGTTGTATACGAGTTTCATCACTCTAGGTCAATATT
>JABUQX010099115.1:0-2500 GCA_015478945.1 Trachelipus rathkii
AGTGTGCTTCGTTCATTTAGTTTGGTGTTTAACCGTTTTCGCATTTATCATTAAAAACGCACTTTCTTTGTTGTATAAACTTCATATATATATATATATATATATATATATATATATATATACTATATATATATATATATATAATAAATATATATAATAATATATATTTATATATATATATATATATATATATATATATATATATATATATATAATAATATAATAATATATATATATATATATATATATATATATATATATATATATATATATATATATATATATATATATAACCATATATATATATATATATATATAATATATATATATATATATATATGTAAATATATATATATATATATATATATATATATATATAATATATATATATATATATATATATATATATATATATATATATATATATATATATATATATATATATATATATATACTATATATATATATATATATATATATATATATATATATATATATATACGCAGGTTAGCTCACTGTCCTCCCTTACTACATTAAATACCATACAATACATTAAATACAAAACGATTGCACGATTTGGATGCCTTTGTGCAACATTTGAGCGTCAATACCTCAGTTGCGCAACATTTGAACGCCAATACCTCAGTTGTGCAACATTAGGGTGCCTTTGAGAGGTATATGACTAAGGGAGTATCACTTAAGTTCTCTCTGCTAAGTTTCATATATTTATGTAATATAAAGCTGTTGTTAGAGCTTAAGTTTATGTAATTATACTTTAGGTCTTTAAAATTTCATTTTAAAGACCAAGTCTCGTTTTAGGGTTCATTACCTATCTCATATGGATCCTTAGACTCCTTTAAGAGCATTGAAACTATGTTATTTGTGCTCTACATCACTGAAAACATATATAATCGTGCTAAGTGTATGTTTACTATACTGATTTAGGTGGGGAGGAGGCCGAATCATTCAGCATTCTCAACGATCTGGAGCAACTAATGAACGAACCTACACATATTCCGGATCGTCCCAACCAATTCTTGAACACACTTGACCTATGTTTCACCACCAACCATTCTCTCTAAAATACACCACCTTCGCCCCTATTGGTAAATATGACAACAACCTTATATCTCTTAATTTTAATACTTTCTCTCCAACGGCTCCATGCCACATGCGTTTTTCTGGCACTTTTTGATCCGGGCTGATTGTTTGAGTGTTCAGAAGATGATTAGAAGGTGTGAGCTGTAATCGTTGACGGGATGAGCAGGTTCATTCCTTCTTCGACTAAATCTTTCTTTCCTCATAATCTATGGTTCGACCGTGCTTGTTCTCTGGCCATTCAGGCTAGAGACAGCGCGTATCGGGAGTGGAAAAATTCTCGTTCTTCTATCACTCTCGCTAATTTTCATTCAGCTAGAAATCGTTGCAGGGATACTCTTCGACGAGCAAAGCAGGCTTTCATCAAACGAAAGTGCGCTAACCTCCTTGGTTCTCCTACTGATAAATCTTTCTGGCCTCTTGCCAAAAACATTCCTAACAACTTCTGTAATTTTGGATTTCCTCCTCTTATTCGATCTGATGGATCCGTCGCTAACTCTCCAACTGAAAAGGCTAATCTCTTCGGCTTCCTATTTTCCAACTCAACCTGGACGATTCTGGCATTCCTCCTCCTCCCTTTTTCTCCGTCTCAGGTTCAGGTGTCCTATGTCTTTGCCTGTGATTACATTCGATCAGGTGCATGGGCTCCTGAGATCTATGAACGTTAGGAAGGCGGGTGGCCCGGATGGCATTCCTCCCAGTTTTGATGGCGTGCTTACGTGCTGACCCGCCCCTCGTTCAACACTACATTCTCTATGTCTCAATACTAGCACTTTCAATCAGTGTTGGAAGCACGCATGTCAACCTATTCGAAGAAAGAGCCGCTCTGATCCTTCTAACTATCGCCCTATAGCTCTCACTTGTATTCTATCTAAGATCTTTGGAGCCCTTCTCAACTCTCACTTCTTAGACCATCTGGAATATCATTCTCTTCTTTCCGATTACCAGTATGGCTTTCGGCGTTCAAGGTCTACTGGAGATATACTTTCCTACATAACCGATTTATGGTTTTCCGCTTTTAGGAAGCTACCGGGAGACTTGCGTGGTGGCGCTTGACATATCCAAAGCATTTGACCTTGTTTGGCACGCGTCACTGCTCTCCAAGCTCCCCTCCTTTGGGTTTCCTCCTTCTCTTTGCTTACTTATGTCTAGCTTTCTTTCAAGTAGCTCAATATCGGCTGTGGTTGATTAGCAACTTCTTCTTCTTCTTTTTCTGTCAACAGGGGTGTTCTCACCTGCACATCTAACTTTATCCACTCATATACCGATGACTTGACCCTTCATTCTTCAACTTATTTCAATTCTGCTCCCTCTTTTACTTCTAGAATTGCCTCACATCTCAATCTTTCCGATTCTATTCTCGCTGATCTGGATAAAATTTCCGATTGGAGTCGTCTCAACC
>JABUQX010099115.1:12500-15000 GCA_015478945.1 Trachelipus rathkii
TTACTCTATGTAACTTATGCAAACTTGAAAATTTATTAATATCCAAAATAGGTTCTACAGAATCATTTTTTAATACGATATTGGTTACGATATGTGTATCGATTAGCATTTTACTTTCTTCTGATAAACATTTTAATTCATGCTTGGGCCATTGGTTTTTATCTAATGAAAGCCAAGATGGTCCCTTTTCCCATATTTGAAATTTATTGGAAAATTCCCTAAAGGAAATTCCCCTAGTTACTAAATCTGCCGGATTTTGTGAGGTCTCTACATAGAGGAAATTAATCGTTGAACTAAATTCCTTTAATATTTCCGATTTTTTATTTTTAATATCGCTCAACCTATTTCTTATAAAAATTTGTTTAGTTTTAATTTTAGGAGATAGAAGCCAAGCTAATATTATTTGAGCATCGACAAATATGTTTATTTCTTTAAAGTTATAATTGAAAGCAGAAAGTATTTGAGGAAGACATTTAAATGCCAAATATACTGCTAATAACTCAAGAGTAGGCAAAGTTCTATTTTTTAAAGGAGCAACTTTTGCTTTCGATAATAATATATATGATTTACATTCAGAGGCAATATACATTACAAAGCCATAAGCTGATGCTGAAGCATCACAAAATATATTTAAAGTAGCATTGTTATCATAATCGAAAACAAATCGATTAAATGAAAGATTTTTAAGCAAGATCAAATCGTTACTCAATTTTCGATATTGTGCAGAAATATCGGAACTTACCCTTTCATCCCATTGAGTCTGAACCTGCCAAGTTTGTCTCATCAGAAGCCTACCCTTTATAGTTACAGGCAAAAATAATGACAGGGGATCAAAAACCTTGGATATTTGGGACAATAACTCACGTTTAGTTTCGATACTACCTGCAATGTTGAAATCATCAAGAGCCATTGTATCCGCTTCCATATTATATAGATATCCCAAAATTCTTTCATTTTCACAACCATGCATCTCAGCACGGTCGTCTTCTATCATGAGGTCTTTGAGCCTTTTATGATTCGTATTCCAGGAACGTAAATAGAATCCACCCTCTTCCATCCTTTCAACCGATTCTCTGTAAAGGGTTTCAAGAATGGTTTCATCTGAATGACTATAAATGAGATTGTCTACATAAAGAAAATTTTTTAAAACATGAGAACAAAGATCATTAGTATACTTATCTGTGTGATATTTGATGACGTAATTCAAGATGAATGGAGAAGAAGCCATACCAAAAATAATCGTGGCATATCGATATGTGATTAATTCTTGATTTTTATCATACCATAGGAATGCCAATCGATTCTTGTCTTCTTCTAATTTTAATCTGATCTGAAGGAAGGCAGATTTTACATCTGAAACGATAACATATTTGTTACACCTAAAATTACATAATATTTTAAATAAAGAACTCATAAGATCAATGCCCGGAAAAGCAGCTTCATTCAGAGATGGATTTGCGTCTGTTTTGAGGCTACAATTAAATACCGGTCTGACCTTAGTAGTTACCTGTTGCACTTCCTTTATTATTGGTCTGTGTGGTATCCAGACATAATTTTTTAGTTGGTCAGGAAGCACATTTATTTTTTCGATTATACCTTCATTTAATTGTTGTGTGAATACTTCAGAATATCGATCGATTAAATCACGATCTTTTAAATTTTTATACACTCGCTTTACTGCGGAAATGGCTACGTGGTAGTTGGAAGGTACTTTGTTAATTTTGTCCTTGTACCAAGGTAACTCTACATAATAATGACTATCATCACGCAGCTTTATTCCCTTTTCAAACTCGTGTATGAGTTTTTTATCGATATCGCTGATATCATTACTATCAACAATACCTATAGATTCTAAACTATACAAATTTTCTAAACCTAAATCTAAGTCTGGAATATTTTTTACAAAATTCAGAGGATTGAAATAAGAAATAATAGGATTTATAATGTCATGTACTAACTTAGAACAATTTATTTTATTTTTTGATGTCACAGTTGGAGTTTCGATATTTTGTATAGAAGAATCGATTATATCATAATCTAGTCATGACACAGGCGACTCTTCCTGAGATGCAGTTTCATGATCAGGCATATTTGACTGATCTTCATTTAAGAAATTTCTGATATCCCCTAAGGGAATCAAACCATCACTTACCTCGATAGCTGTACCTTTCATGCATTGGGTAAAAGTAAACTTGCTATAATGCTGTAAAATATCGACCCCTATTAATCCTTCGATATTTTCAAATTTGTCATTTCGTACGTTTGTGAGAAATTTATTAGATAATTTATACTTACTCATTTTCATGTCATGAACAGCCTGATCCAAACCTTTCACTGAAAAGTTAAGATCTACGTCATCAATGAAAAAAGGAAGCTTTAAAATTTTATCTTCTATATGGGTGTCTATGTAGACCCTTTTTAATATTTTATGATGTGACCCTAAAAATGTTTTTATTTCATTAGTGCTATCTTTTACACTGTTTTCATCAATTTGCAGTTT
>JABUQX010099115.1:20000-22500 GCA_015478945.1 Trachelipus rathkii
ACTACTATTATACCAAGTTTTAATAAAAAATATGCAAATTTCAACATATATATATATAGAATATATATATATATATATATATATATTATATATATATATAGTATATATTATATATTATATATTTATATATATATAATATACTATATATATATATATATATATATATATATATTATATATATAGTTATATATATATTATATATATATATATATATATATAATATATATATTAATATATAGAACCTTTTGCCTCCAAAATTGAGAACAAAAACTGGTATACAAGTAACCGGCATACGAAATATCTTTCCTTTTGCTTAAATTTTAAAAGGTCTCAAATTTTCCTCAGATATGCTAGGGATTTGAGGCTACATTTTAATTAACTTGACATTGAATCTAAAGTATATTTTCGAAACTATAAATTATATTAAATCCCTGTCAAAATAGGCTTTCAAATGTTTTGGAATTTCCATATTTGAAGTTTCCCCTCCCTTCCTTTATTAAGCCAGTACTGTAAGGTGTCGTACTTGTAATACTTTCAATTGATCCTAACATTGTCATCTTCAAATGTATATATTATCGATACCTCTTTGAACTCAAAAGTCAAGATTTTTGGGTCAATTTGACTCTTTATTTTTTCTATGTTGAAACTTCAACATGACTATTGTTCATAGCTGTCCTTACGAATTTCAATTTTAATATCAAATTGATCAAAACTTACTGAATCTGCTTGATTGTCGTTTAAATTGATATAATTTTATTTAATTGAAAAGATTAAAATTATTATATAATTCCTTATGTGAATAACTTACGCGGTTATATAAAAAGATATATGTTTGCTAAAGGTTATTCCATTGGAAACTTTATAATTATTTACAACAACAATTCATATTGATATGCATTCAATAATAATTTTATGTTAATATATTATTTTAAATTTGCTATCTTTTGACATTAAATTTATAATCATAACATTAAGTAATTAAAATTAATGTTTTTTCACTTAATTACTGAATTGTAACCGCTTCGGCAATCTCTTCCGCGAGTAATAAAGGATTAGTTCACGGATCGACTTTCCTCTACCACATATTAATTTACTGCGTGCTCAACAGAACATCTGGTCCCATTTTTGTTTGCATTACCCGAGTGTCAACAGTAAAAGAGTCTACAATGAGTCCATTTTAAAAAATGCAGTAATAAAGTAAATTAAAATTTTTGACGGAATCTATAAATAAGACGGTTTTCAAACCCCTTCCTTTTAGGGCATCCGCCACTCTTTAAGGAAGTGGTATGTCAATTCCGGTAGGGGGCTCGCAGAGATTTTTTTTGTTTAATTGTTCCTCTGGGAGACAAAATATGGAAAAATCTTCGCTTACATCTAGGAAGTGTTCTAGGAAATTTTAACGTAGGTAATATATTGTGTTATAGGACTTCTGGACAACCGATAGGATTCCCCACTAATGACTTCGTGTCACCCTTCTCTCCTATTTCAGATATTAGTAAAAAAGGCTTCAGGTTTTTTGAATTCGTCCGCATTATTCATTTTTTGAAAATAATCTTAGCCATTACATATGAACTTAGTCTCTTCTTTTTGGTTGCTCCAGTTAGAGTGATCTGATCTGATCGTGGACCCACAAGTTTGTATATAATGTTGGGGTATTTCTTGTAGAATAGTCCGCGAAGATCCTGAAACTAATTCCGTCAGGTCTATACGATTGTTTGCAAGTTTGCTCATCGTTAAAAACTTTGTACATTCGCGTTAGACTCTTTTTCAGGATCGTTTTTTCTTTTTCGTTTTTAAAATTTAAGGGTGCCAGTTTTTTAATGGTATAGGATTTTGAGAAAATCTACGAGTTTTTTTTTACTTTCTTCTTTCTACTCTTTTTTCGGTGAAAAAATTGAAAGTGTAATATTGTCAACATTTATAGTAAAACAACGCCATGTAAACTGATTTTTTTTTTTTTAAACATACAAACTATAAAATCACACTCAAAAAGTAAGTGAAAAACTTATTTATAGAGTCTGCGAATGGAAAATTTTAAAGTAAAAGGGAAAATAAACAATTGTCAATGGATCTTATTAAAAGTAAAATGTTAAATGGGGAAAAATAAAAAATAAAAATAAAAGTAAGTAAAAACGTAGAAATTAAAATAATACATTTCATTATAATAAATGTCTTATAGAGGAAAAACCTCACATTAACCAATTCCGAAATTTTCAGTCAAATAATAATAAGGTCGTACATTATTGCATCGTCAATGAAAAATATAAAATTTTCTTTAAAAATTATATATGAAAAAATTTAAGTTGTCTAACAAAATCTCGTAAAAAATAAAATTTGTTCTTCCAGCTTGAACTTTGAAAAAAATCAAAGCTTTTAAATCACAGTGCAAAAAAATTGGCTTCTATAATTCATTACCAAAAGGAAAATTTGTTAATTAACAAATTTATTATGACAATTAAATTTTTGAAAAATAATAATGTCAGACAAAAAATTGATCTGA
>JABUQX010099115.1:27500-45000 GCA_015478945.1 Trachelipus rathkii
TATAAGGATTCTTGTCTCCTCTCTCTGCATCTTTCTTTCAACTTGTCATTCCCTCTCTTTTCACTCTCATTCTAATTGTTTTCATAATAAAACTTACCTTTTTATAAGACATGAAGGCATGACTGATTCTGTACCACTGTATACGTGATGTCATACATTGTATGCCGTTTTCGTTCACCTTATAGTATTTATGTTTCATTTTTCTTTCATATATTTGTTTACATCTCGTTTTCCATTTTGCCAGCGTCAATTTTATTCTTTATTATATTTCTCTATTAGCCTGTAACATTTATATTTTTATTACTTTCATATATTTATTTACATATCGTTTACTTTTTGCCAAAAATAGCTTTTATATTTTAACATATTTCCCTTAACTTGTAATGTTTATATTTTAATTTCTATTTTTATATTTTTAATATTTCAATTTGTAAGAGTTAATTTTAATTATATTTCATTTATTTCCATGTCTTTCCTCCCTGTCCTGGTCAGATTCCTCTCTCTCTCTCTCTCTCCTCCTCTCTCTTTCTCTCTCTCTCTCATCTAACCTCTTTCTTCTCATATGTATGTATGTGTATGTATATATATATATACCGCACTTGTATTAAAAACTCATATGTTTAAACAAAACATAAAAATAAGTTATTTCTATATTGTTATACTGCTACTACTACTTTGGTTAATACTTCTCCTAATCCATCTCTTGCCTCTTCTACTTCTTCTGCTAGCGCTGCTATACGAACTTTAAATTTAGAAAGGATTTACTTCGCGAGGACTGAGACATCCTTGCTAATTGGTCACTATAAATGTGTATATAGTGGAATAAATATTCATGAATGGCTCAGTCATATAGAAAATTAATTTGTGGAAGAAAATATTACATATGACTCAGTAAAACGTGCAACCAACAGGAGATATGTCATCCTGGGAGAGGTTATGCACGGCAAGTTTTAAGTAAAATACGTTGCATTGTAGATGTTTCTACTTTTGAAGAACTTAAGAAGAATATTCCATGCTTATTTTCACCTTTAAATGTGGAGTCGGGATTTAAGCAGCTTGTGAGGCTTATAACTTTAACATGCTCTCGTGAAATCCATTTTCTTCTTTCATTGCATAATTCTATAGAAAAAGAATCCTCCACATTTGCACTATTCTCAAGTCTCCTTTTGCAAGAAGTCAAGATGAAGATACTTAATATCCCTCCTTCGAATTTAAATTTTCCATAAAGGCTGAGGAGTTGGTAACTGTCAGAGAGACTGCTTCTCAATCAAAATCTTCCTGAAAGGTTCCTCAAGGTATTTCTTATTGTAATTTTATGTCAGCTATTTCTAATAAAGAAAAAAAATACGGACCTGAACATGTTGTGATCACTATAAATGATGAGAGTGAACTCCTGCCGAAGCTTCCTAAACATTCTTTTAAACCTTTCAAAGCTCATAAACTCTCACCTTCCTCTTTTGCCTATAACCAGGCTGCTGAGTCGTAAAAAAAACTTTTCGACTCCGACTCCGACTCCGACTCCGACTCCACTTAAACAAAATTGATTCCGACTCCGACTCCATAGTCAGAGTTTTTCGACTCCGATTCCGACTTCACTCAAAGAAAAAAAATTCGACTCCGACTCCGACTCCGACTACATCAGTCAAATTCAAAATTTCAACTCAGCTTAGTGCTTACAGAGTTATAGTAAAACAGTTTTTTGTTTCAACTATTTTTTTAGCTCGCTTTTGAGAATAAAAATATATACCAATTTTCAAATGAATCTAATCTTCAAATGATATACGATAAAGTGCCGTAAAGACATAAAGATGCTGGCGCAACACATGACAAACAAATATATTTCAGTTTCGGAAACAAATGTATAACGTAATTATAATGCAAATTATTTTTTATTTTTTATTAAAAAAAACATCCGATCTGATTACCTGAATCAATCGATCCGGCTCGAGATCAGTCGGAGATCAATCAGAAAAAAATAAATACGCTGATTCAGACTCTGACTCCACTAACACAGGAATTTTCGACTCCGACTCCGACTCCGACACCGACTCCATTTACACAGGAATTTTCGACCTCGACTCCACTTGCAAAGTTTCGACTCCGACTCCGACTCCGACTCCGACTCCGACTCCGACTCCGACTCCGACTCCGACTCCGACTCCGACTCCAACTCCGACTCCGACTCTGACTCCAACTCCTAGAAAATTGCACGACTCCACGATTCCGACTAGACGACTCCTACTCCGACTCCGCCGCCCTGCCTATAGCTAGTCAAAATATTCCTATTTCGCCTCTGCTCTATAGCTAGTTAACTTACCTGATGAAATGTTACTTAGATTTAATGGTGTTAGTTTTAAGGTTAGTAGTTTTATAATTTTATTTTTTAACCCACTAAGCCAGTTTAGAGGAGCAGTTGTGGAAAATTTAATATCCAATGATGATACATTTTCCCATGCGAAAAAAACGGAAGTGTATGCTCTATTTAAAAAGTGGTAGTAATACATGGTAGACCATATAATAGAGAGAATGAAAGGGTATTTCTCACGCAGCTGTTATAAACTAAAAAATGGGGGGAAATGTACACAAAACAAGCACTTGAAAGAACTATTACTTGTAAAAAGAAATAACTGTTATATTAGAATGTGACAAATATTCATAATAAAAATATTAATGTAAGCCATGGTCAGCCATTAATGCAAGTTACTGTCAATGCATACCATCATAGAGGCATTTTAGAGAAGTTGCCAATACATTCCTTAATGGAACCTTTTGGTATCAACGATCAATTATAATTTATTGAGGGATTGCCTCTTTCAATTACGATAGGAAACTTACCAGCAATCCCTACAATAGGCTCTTTATAGGATGGTCGTCAATTTGCTTCATAAAGGAATCTTTATATAATAGAATACGTAAAATATCTACAGCTTATCTTTCAAAAATGAACAAATTCTTGAAATCCGTTTCCAAATATCAGTTGAAAGTTTTAAGGAACTTAGTATTAACTATTTCAATAAGTAACCATTTATTTAAAGTCATCTTTTGTGTAGTAAAAGATAACTTCATTTAAAGGCTCAGTATTATTAGGCAGTGCTTTATTTTGCAGTATCCCATTTTCTATTAGCTATTTTACTAAGAAAAGCAAGTTTAATGATTAAAAAAGTAGTTCATTTAATCAAATTAAAACCGTATGAAAAAGTCACAAAAATGTCTAATATAGTAGACATACATTCTCCTAAACATCCGCAAGCATACTCAGAGAGTTCCGGCTCCGGCTCCGGCTCCGGCTCCGGCTCTGGCTCCGGCTCCAGTTCAACACTTTAACGATAAAGAGCTAAAACCTAGAAACTATGAAAAACTAGATCCTAATCTAGATCCTATTCCATATTCAAATATATTTCCGGCTTCGCTTAATGATAGAGATTTAAATAATGTGCTACCTGATGGAACTCCAGGTCATTCCATCAGTACAATTGATACAAAAGTTAAATACAACGACTTGAAAAACTTGTATCCACCTGAATTAATATCAGTAAAAGATATTCTCACTAGTGTTGACATAAAATATATGTTTATGCCTCAAAAAAGTGGTTTTGGAACCACATTTGAAACAAATTTTAAATTGCAAAATTTGTCTAAAGCAAAACTATACCTCCGAAAGATGTTTTATTTGTAACTGATTAAAAGAACCTACAAATCTTACGTAGCTGATTATTTGTAGGGAGCACATTTTCTACACATAGAGTTAATTACATCTTAGTACACTGTTTGAATTTAAGAGATAGTAATGCCATTATAGAAAAGAATTCTAAAGTAACAACAGTCTTACCATTAATTTATATAGCAAGTAATAAAGAGGTTAATAAAATAATTGCAACTTGTGCCAGAGTCGCTACTACTAAAAATCTCTCCAATGAAGGCTAAACTTGTTTATAAATGGAATTTTATATGTGAATCTTCAAAAGAAAACTCATAATATCTTGAACGACCATGTTCAACTAGAAGAGATGATAGATTTCTTAGTGTCATACAGATACATCCTTTGTCTTGAGTTTGATCCTATCAGTAGCACAGATTTGGCAACTTTCTCCATTAAATTTGACTCCTATTTACAGCCGTTTTTATCGATTGATACATAAGTATTTAGTAGACATTGATAATTTGGTCAAGGACAATTTAGAAAAGAAAAATATCCAAGATAGGGATTCAACATTTAACACCCCACCTTTAGTTATTCCTGAAATGTCTAAAGGAAAAACTCGTATAGTGTTAGACTTCCAAAGACTTGATGAGGTAACTATAAAGAAGAAATGGCCATTGCAAATATAAATGAAATGTTGTCACAGATTAACCAATTTTTTCATATTTAGCGTAGTTGATCTTCTCTCGGTTTTCAGCCTGATTTTTATATTCCCTGATTCTCGTAAGCACACTGATTTCAGTTCTAATATAGGTCATTTTGAGATAATAAGGACGAGACACAGATTATCAAATTTTCCTTCAACTTTTTCGAGGGTTATGGAGACTGCTTTTACACATCTTTTATGAACAACATACCTATTATTTATGGATGATATTATAATTATGGCAAATGATATTACAGATCATTGCATGAACTTGAAAAGGATGTACTCAGCTCAGATTAGATAAATGTAGTTTCTTCAAAAGATCCTTCACTTTTCTTGGCTTTCAAGTAGGTGATGTTGGGGTCAGTTCCGTAAAAATAAACTCTGTGCCCTTAGAGGATTCAAAACTCCAACAGATGTAAGCCAGGTGAGATCAATCCTTGGCTTTTATAATTATTATTGCACCTTACTTTCCAGCTGCAGTCAAACTATAAAACCTTTAACTGCGCTTCTAAAGAAAAACGCAATATTTCAATAAAAAATTGAACAGCAGACTGCTCTTGACACCATGAAGAACAAATTACTTCTAGAACTGCTCTTGGAATTCCCAATTTACAAGAAAGGTTTTATTTTAGCAGTAGACGCGTCACTGCTTGGAATTAGAGGGGTGTTGACCTAATTAGTCAATAATGGGAAGGAAAGACCTGTAGCATTTACATCTAAGTCCTTAACGAAAGCTAAAATGAATAATTCAGTAACAGAGCTATTGGCTTTGGCAGTAACCCATGCTTTATCCAAATTTATTATGATATTTTGAGTTATGAAGTTACTTTAATGACGGATCACAGACCATTGATTTCTTTGTTTAAAATTAAACAGATAGCAGGAAAATTTGAGAGATGGAATATTAAAATCCAAGAATTCAATCCTACATCTTTATATAGGAAAAGTTAATTGAATGTTTGCTCTGTTTGTTTATCAAGTCATTCTTCGCCTGATAATATTTCATTTTGATGTTAATCATTTAACTATTAATATTAAGGTTTTAAGCAAATAAAAATTTTAAAACGAACAAAGTTTTTGCCCTAGATTCAATCCCTTAACAACGTGGGTAGAAACCCAAAATCCGAAAACTTGCATGCCTCATGTTATACATAATTTCCTATTATATTACCTTACTTCTGAAGGGAAATATTTGTTAAAAGTCCCGCATTCTCTTATATATGATGTAATAGAGGTTTTAATAGAGGTAATGTAATAATGTAATAAGGTAATAGAGGTAATGATTAGAGGCAGGTCATTCAGGGATAGAGAGAACAGAATAAAGAGTGATGGAATAATATGTTTTTTCCTAAGCTAGCTACTCTTGTAAAATCATTTTGTAGAGAAGGCGCTTCTTGTTTAAAGGTCAAGTGGGATCAACCTACAAAAACCGTAGGAATCTTTTCAGATCCCTTACCTTACACTCCTTTTTCAAGAATGAAAATGGATACATTTGGATCCATTTCGACCTTTAAATATTCTGGTGCTAAATATATTTTGGTATTCATTGACTGTTTAACTAGGTATACAGAATTAGTTGCTGTACTTAGTAGAGATGGTAAACAAGTGGCTAAAGCTCTTCTACAAAGGGTCATAATCAACCATCAAACACCACAGTTACTCATTTGAGATTCAGCTGAGTTCATTAGTGAATTTTTCAAGGAGTTATGCTCTCTATGGTGTGCTATAGCCGTATATATTGCAGTTAGGAGGCCCCAAGCAAATGCCCAGGTGAGAGACAAAATTTATGTTTGACAAACTATCTGCGTCATGTTGTCTCTGAAAACGATAAAGATTGGTAACGCTATTTTTCCTTCACTCAGCACTACTTAAACTCTACATCTAATACTTCCAAAAGAAACACTCTTACACTTCCTATTGCATATGTATCTCAAACGTTTCCCTAATGATCTTCCTAACCCTAAATCTCTTTTTATTATGAACAAGATTGTCCAATGAGAAATACTACCTAATTATACATCTAAGATGATTGAGAGAGCAGCACATAGTAGGGAGTTGATCTTAACACATTCCATTTTGAGACCAACAAATATGTTTCCCGACAACGTTCCCATGCTCCTTTACCACCAATTAAAATTGAGGATAGAATTTATTTAGCATATATCAAACCTCTGCATCAAACCCCGAATTAAGCAAAGAAATGGTTTGGTCCCTTAAAAGGTTTAAATATTTTGAAGTTTAATAAGGTTCTTTTAAAATGTTTAACAATTTAAAGGATATTTAAAACATAGATCATTTTAACAATCTTCCCTATACTGTTCGTTCAGGAGAAAATTCCATTCGATCAGGTATGAAATCTTATGTTTCTACTGACTCAGTAAGGATATCTCGACCATCACCGAAAATTGATCGCGATTCATCTGTTAAAAAATTTCTGATTTTAAGTTTGTTTCACCTGGTAATCCTTCTTCTAGTTTTCCTCCACCACGTAGAAATGATGGGGGAAGTTATATTTCACCTTTTTTTTCTAGTTCCGCTTCTCCCAAACAACAAAAAATAATGGGAGAAGAATTATTTACCCTAATCTCCTGCTCGCTCAGCTTAATCTCAATTCCACCTTCAGAATGAAGCTATATCGTTACCCCTTGCTGAAGTTACTCCCATAGTCTCTTTGAATCCGGTTGATTCTTCTCCATCTTTTATGGGGAGATGACTTAGCCAAACTCCTAGAGCTTACCCCAGTTCTATCAGTTCTTCACACAAAAAAGAGAATTTCTTCATCTTTTGTGCAATATCCATCTTCTGATTCTACAGCAATTGGTTCATACCAGCAATAATTTTATCAATCTCCACCTTTATTTATAACTACTGCTGCAATTTTTATTCATAAACATGAATTGAGTTTTAGAGATGATAGGAGAAAAAACCTTTAATATATTTCACATCAGTTATTTAAAGGGCCTAACATAGCATAAAAAATGTCGTTGGGATCTCATATATCTTCCAATATAGTACCACCAAGAACTGATACAATGCAATCATCTGATATCTTATTTACTACTTCTTCCGAATGAAGCCATGTTAAACAACCTCTTGACCTTATGTCTGAAAATAAATCCAAAGCAGCAACATCATTTCCTATATTAGAGACAAGTCCCGCAGAAGGAAATGTATTTATGACTCCTAGTATTTATAAAGATACTTCTAAAGGTGCTCTTTCCAAAGATCCAAGAAGAACAAAAACATTTCATTCTTTCTCTGAACAATGTAAATTACTCAAAAGTAAAAGGCATTAAACTTTCAACAAAATTTAATTTCAATTATAATAATTATATTTATTTATATCAGTGTTGCAGTGCAACAATTTAAAACCTTTCGATGTTTTTTTTAATTAGTTTAATTAATTTTCCGAAAATCACAAAATTTGATTTATTGTGATTTTATTTAATAACAGGCAATTATATATATATATATATATATATATATATATATATAATGTATGTATATTTGTTTATAAATATATATATATAATATATATATATATATATATATATATATATATATATATATATATATATATATATGTATAATAATATATAATAATAATATGTAATATATATATATATATATATAATATATATATATATATATATATATATATATATATATATATATATATATATATATATATATATATATATATATATATATATTAAGCTGGGTTGAATTTTGGTGGGAAAACCAAACATGGTCATTGGTGCTCCTTGGCTGTAGTGGGACAAAAATCATTTTGCATTTACTCAATGTCTAGGGAGCCCAACTTTAGTTTTTTTAAAAGGGTTTTGACATCGTTTTTTACTATTTTTAAGTTATGAATTTTATATGCTTTGTTCTTCAAAATTTGGTTTTAATACTAATTGAGAGCTATTTCTGTCTCATTTCAGATCCAGACTATTCTACGTTTGAGATAAGTCCTGTGGGTGCAGTGTTTATTACTATTATTGCAAGACGTATCATGGCATGTGCAACAAGGCATAAAGACAGGCCTGCAATATTCGGTTATCCACAACCACTTGTCGAAAATCAGGTATCACTGGCTGAGGATGTTTTTAGCCTACAGGTTCCATCAAGTAGTCAACAAAGATGCCAGTGTTACTCATCTAGCAAAGTTAGTGGCAACAGAAGTTAAAGGCATATACAATAAAGCAGGCATTCCAACAATAGAATTTGAAAGTGTTATAGTGATGAGTGAAGAGACTAATAGTGAATATCAAATGATTTGATGAAATATTCAAGAAATAACAATCTTCTCTAACATATCAAGATAAAAGTAAAATCATTTTCTCGTCTCTTCGACATTAGCGCATGCTGTTCATAATTGTATAGTTGAACGTAATCAATGTCCAATGTACCAATGAAAAGAAAATCCCTGTATTGGAATGGCAATTTGGCTTAGTCAAAACACTACAAAGACGTATGATAATAGGAAAGGTGGACAAGCAAAGCACAGAAAAACATGAAACTTCAGGAAAGGAAAAGGAAACGGTTGACATTTGAAAGTAAAATGAGACACAAAGATACGCAAAAATGTGTAAGTTCAGTTGAATTATCAGGCAGTGAGAGTGATGTGCTAGAAGAATCATTTTCCTTAGAATCAGAAGAAATGGAAGAATGTCACCCTCAAAATAGAAACCAGTATCCTTAGTTGCTTAAAGCATTAGAGAGGACAAATGTGAGCAATAGAGATGCATGTCTCATAGTTAATGCTGCCCTCAAGGACCTCGGACTTCTGTCACCAAAAAATGTTGTTGATCCAAGTAAGTTACAACGCCAAAGAAAATACTGGAAAGAGAGAAAAACAGTCAGAGGAGCATTGCTGCAACACAGAGGTATGGTCTGCGTGGTTTCGATGGAAAAATAGATGAAACACTTGTCAATACTGGAGAGTCGTGTATAAAGTTTGAGAAGAACATTACGTGCTAGTGTCATTTCCAGATGCATGTTACATCGATCACGTTAGTCCTAACTCAGGAAGATCTCCAGATGTATTTAATGAAATTCTGGGTAGTATTGAACGAACAAGATCTACAGAGACTTTAAGAGCAGTGATTTGCGATGGAACTCCTGTGAATACGGGTAACAAGAATGGAATAATCACACTGTTGGAGTTGCATCTTAAAAGACCACTTCAAGGGCTCATATGCATGTTGCATTTTAATGAACTGCCACTCAGGAAGTTATTTAGTGTTGTTGTTGGGAAGACAACTGGCTCATCGTCACATGAAGGACCAATAACCAAACTGCTCTCATTTGATCCTCAGACCAAACCCATCATTAATTTTCAACCAATTCCAGGCTCTGTACTTGATGTTCCTGAAACAGTTACGAAAGATCTAAGTTCTGACCAGCTTATTTACTAAAAATCTGTTTTATTAATTCAGCAAGGGGTAAAAATGCAGATCATAATAATATGCAGTATTTGAAAACTGCAAAGGTGCCATACATGCAAGGTGGCTAACTAAAGCTAACAGACTGCTTCGATTGTACGTTTCAACAGAATCCGCATCTGATTATCTGAGGCGTTTGGTATCATTCGTACTGAACTTCTATGCCCCCATATGATTCTATATCCGCTTCCATCCCTTCTGTCAAGATGGTGCAAAAAATTTTCACTTTATGGTATCACAGTATCAAAAACTTTATCCTGAGGATCAGAACATCATTTCTCCAGTGCTCCTAAACAACTCCTATTTGTGATCCAGAAAACTTGTTGCTAGCTGGTGTTGCAGATGAACGGGAAACAATAAGAAGATTTTCATGTCAACAAATTCTTCAAGCAAGAAAGAAAATTTCCTCCACCAATGTGCAAGTTCGCTGCTTTGATAAAAGGCAGCTAAACGTCAATCTCAACGCCACTTCCTATATGGAACTGATAGACTGGGGGAGTACTCCTATCACCCCCCACCTCTTCTTGATGATATTAGTGATGATATTTTGGTTAGTAATCAACAAATTCTCCTACCAAAGTATCCGTGTCATTCAGTCGATGTTGAAAGAAATGTCAAAGATGTTTCCGCTGTTTCTAGTAGGGTCGTTGGTCATACTTCTCGACATGGTACAATACTACAAACCAAACATTCTCGAATCGAAATACTTTCAGTACAGACAAAATTATTGTTATAGTTTTGGAACATATAGTTTTTTATGTAAGAATGTAAGGATAAGCTATACTGTATATCTGGCTATATATATATATATATATGTTGATTTTAAATAAAAAGATTCAAAGTAGGTAAAGTTGGGGTATGAAAACAAATCTTGAAGAACTTACTTTTAACACAAATCAGTTTGTATCTGAAGTGAGCTACCAAAATAAATTTGTTTCAAATCTGCACTACAACTTTTGTATGTTTTCAAACCAAGCCTAATATATATATAATATATATATATATATATATATATATATATATATATATATATATATATATATATATATATATATATATATATATATATATATATATATATATATATATATATATTATATTCTTTATAATATATATATATATTTTTATATATATATATATAAATATATATATATATATATATATATATATATATATATATATATATATATATATATATATATATATATATATATATATATATATATATATATATATATATATATATATATATATATAATATATAATTATATATATATATATATATATATTATAGAGGATTTCGAATATACATATATTATTGCAATTATAACTAGAAAATCTGTAATAGGGAACAGGAACTATTTGCATGAAATAATGAATAATTTATAAAATAATTTAGTCAATGATAATTGAATAGTTTAAATTACTATTTTTTTCTTTAATTGTAATGCATATTTTTTTCTTCTCTTTCCTAATTTAAAATTTTTAAATATATTTTTTCTTTCTTTTTACCGATTGTGGTAAAAATTATTTGCATTTACTTCCTTCACCTCTTAAATGTGATATAAGTTTATTATACAGTTCCTACCTATCTTTCAATTCTTAGTAATAAGCCTTCAGTAATGTTGACACCTTGATTAATTTTGGATTACACTAAATTCACTATTATTATGGGATATGTGGATCTCCTCGTTGATCTTAGATGTTTTAGAGCCAATTATAATCATTTGAATACTTTTCACAAACAAATAAGGAGCATTTGCAAAAATATACTGCCTTTGCTATTAAATAAGATTCAATCTTCGCGTTATATTCCTACAACAAGATTAACCGATGTCACTCTTTCTCTTCCTTCATACGAATCTTCTTCGCTTTTTTATAACCTACAACATTCTTTATATCATTTCGATTTGTTCCAATTTCATGATACTCATTTACTCTCTAAAATGGAAAACCTCAGGAATGATTCTTGGGTAATGTCTCATAGACCTAAAAATCATACATTCGCAAGAGAAATTCTAGAGGAATCATTGCCGGACGAAAGTCACAATACTAACTCTTTCTTTACAAAGATCAAAGACCAATTTAAAACTATTACGTTTCATTTGAAATTTATTTCAAGCCCGCTATCGAACCTTCGTAGTTTTTCAAATTATTTACATGGGCCTTATTACTTTTTACACTTTTTCTCTGTCATAAACTCATTTAAAGTTTGAAGATTTTTACATTCATAATATTTTAAAAATAAGTTGTTCAATTAGCAATACTTTACAAGATGCAAATCAAAAAGTCACTCATAATTAAATGTATACCTACTCTTTCATTAAACTTACCAAGGTCATATCATTAACTAATTCTAATATCAATCAATTTATTTCCTTCTCTAGGATCATATCTGGTTCGTCTCCTTATAATGTTATAAGTATAATTCCTTTCATATCTCGACAAAGATATGAGATCTCTCATCTCATTCCTTTCCCTACATTTTCACTAGATCCCAGAATAATATTCTATTTAATTTTAATACTATATTCTTCGTCAGTGTATAAAGAATCTCTATTTCAATATTATCTACATTTTTGTAATTATTTCTTTTTTCCTTTATTTCAACCATTAACATCATTTTCTTCACCAAGTTGTGAATTATTTTTATATATTAACATCTCCTTTATGGATCAATTTTCCTCTGGAAAAATATTCCATGTAATCATGTTACATTCTCTTCTTTAATCCTCATTGCACTATAATAAGATCTATCCTTTTTTTTGTCTCCTCTAGAGTCGATGGCAGAAAGCATTGCAAAAATTTACGTTGTAGTCACGACCTTCTCGTAGAAAAAGTCGTTGTATTAGCAATTAGTTGTTTCTTAAATACATCTCAGTTCTCTTTATAAATTCTTATCATATATCAAAAATCATCAATGTATCGGTATCCATATTTGCCTTAACTTCCCATTCTATTTTCTTATTCGAATAAATCCATTACTGTTTCTCCTTAATTTAAACCTTAAAAGGGAAATAATCACCTAAGACCTACTAATTTTTCAAAGTAAAATCAAAATTTGCTCATCTTTTTAATTATCTAAATTAGTAGAAAATTCCTCCTGTACATCATGGTGTGATTATTTTTTGGATATTCTAGATAGATTTTAGATACCGAAATTTATTTAGAGAGGTGTCCAACTAAAAAATTGCATTTCCCTTCAAAATTACAATTCAAGGTTCAGGCTCAAAATATGTTTTATTTAGAAATATAGAAAATCTATTTTTTATTTTTATTTTCGCAACCTCTAACCAAATAAATGGAGTCGGACCCATAGTCGAATCGGAGCCGGAACCATATCATGAATCTAATTTCTTTTCAAGAAATATTTTTTTAGGAGAAAAATTTATTGCTAGAAAACGTGCTGAACAATTTTCAAATAGTGCAGAATTCTTAGTCAGAGCCGAGCCGGATCCTGGATATGAATTTTTTTTCAAGAAATATTTTTCCAGGTGAAAAATTTATTGCCAGAAAACGTGCTGAACAATTTCCAAATAGTGTAGGAACCCTAGTCAGAGCTGGAGCCGGAGCCGGAGCCGGAGCCGGGTCCTGGATATAATTTTTCGAGAAATATTTTATTTAGCTGATATATTTTGTGCCAAAAAACGTCTTGATCAATTTTCAAAGAGTTCTGAATCCTTAGTCGGAGTCGGAATCGGAATCGGAATCGGTGTCGGAGCAGGAGCAGGATTCTCGGTATAATTTTTTTTCAAGAAATATTGTTTTAGATGAAATATTTATTGCCAGAAGAGGTGCTAAAAAAATTTAAAATAGTGCAGAAACCTTAGTCAGAGGCAGGGACCGGATCCAGGATATAAATTTTTTTAAAATTTTTAGGTGGAAAATTTATTGCCAGAAGACGTTCTGAACAATTTTCAAATAGCGCAGAAACCTTAGACGGAGCTGGAGCTGGAGCCGGAGCCGGAGCCGGAAACTGATCTGGATCTAGGGTATCATTTCTTTTCATGAAATGTTTTTTATAGGTAAAAAAATTATTACCAGGTCATACTGAACAAGTCGGAGTCGGAGTCGTAGTCGGAGTCAGAGTTGGAGTCAAAGTCAGAGTAGGAGTCGGAGCCTGAGCCGTCTGAATAAAAAATATTATTTTTCTTTTGAGTGGTAAAAGAATTTTCCCCAAAACTAAAACTGATCAATTTTGAAAAAAATATATATATATATATATATATATATATATATATATATATATATATATATATATATATATATATATATATATATATATATATATATATATATATATATATATATATATATATATATATATATATATATTTATTTATTTATACATATCACCATTTCCTGCATGGTTGCAAGGTGGTGTTGGTGGTGATAATTATTTACTATTATCACCATCATTCACGAAAAGAGTAGAAGGGGGTTTTCAGCACCTTGCCACCAGAGGAAGAGAATCTTGAACATTTTCTTCATATGACTCGACTGTTTCATGAAAAGCAGCTTCACCTTCTATAATTTAATATTTTAAAATTCTTCTTTTTTTATTATAATTTTTATTTAATATTCTCCAACTACCGATATATATATATATATATATATATATATATATATATATATATATAAATATATATATATTTTTATATATATAAAAATACAAATATATATATATATATAGTATAACTATATATATATATATATATATATAAGAATAAACGTTTTTTACGGTCTAAAAAAATCCAAATGCTTATCATGTTTTACTCACATTTCATTTTATGAAAGATGAGCTAACAAAAAATAAAAAAAAAAATAAAAGTTTTACAACCGCCAAAAGTAGTTCAAACCATGCCAATGTACATATCAACAGAATGACCTTAATATTAAATATTTTGATTCAATGTAAGGTGGTGTCCGTTTTACTTGATTGTTTATCTTCAAAAATTTCGAAAGTAATTTTCAAGGACTGTCTTCATTTTTTTTTAAAATAAATTTTGAAATAAGGTAGGTGTCTAAACGAATTTTATTACTACACAATATACGAATATCTTTGTGAAGTAAAAACGTTGAAATACTTTAAAATTAAAGATTTTATGAGAATGTCTTTTTTGAAAAAGGAAGATTTAAAAAAAATCATAATTCTTAAAATTACAATGTCTAATTATAAAGAAACGTTTTATTTTAAGTGATTGAAATATTTCGGATATTTAGGTGACTCTCTATCCTAAACAAGGTAGTTTGCAATAATAAATTAAATTCTCTCAAGAGTTCTTTATTACATCATTCGTATTTTGTAACTTACTTGTTCTATTCTTTTGATACACAATCATATACTCTATCTCACCCTAAATGTTCATATAGACGTAAAATATCTCGACATTGTGATTGTAATTTTTACAGAACTTGTTCTCCTATTTCTTTTACGAATTATAAATCATATAGAGTTTCCAATAATGCTAACCTTCGGCCTTTAACCTGTAACGTACCACAACCTTCGACGAGTGAACAGCACCATCATCAGTCAATTCTAGAGTGAGCATCAGCAATACTTCAACTTAGTTGGTATATGAATAACAATGGAGTGTGGATCAGATGAATTTGTGGCCCCTGCAAGATTGGATTTGTGAAAACAATTGTTTGCAACAATTGAATTAAATTTATATTGGTAATATTTAATTGCTATGATCAATTAGTTTCACTAGTGGCCCTTATTATACAAAAACTTGTACGTCACAATGATCCATAATAATATTTAACATCCAAACTTTATAGTATTGTAATTATGGAAGGTGCTGCAAACCGAGAAGTATTTATAGGGCGTTAGAAGAATGGAAGCATCAAGGGGGAAAGGTCATCCATTTACAGTAAACAATAACTTCTCTAAACTTCTCTTGGTTCAGTTCATTAAATGGTAGAATCAAAAGAATAATGGTCAGATTTTTTATTTAAATCTGTTGCGTTCTATTTACCTGGTATATATATATATATATATATATATATATATATATATATATATATATATATATATATATATATATATATATATATATATATATATATATATAAATATATATATATATATACCATATATATACTCTTATATATAATAATATAATATAATATATGTATATATATATATATATAATATAATATATATATATATATATATGTATAAATACCATGTATATATATGCATATATGTAATAATATATATCATAATAATAATAATATGTAATATATAATAATATATATATATATATATAATATGTAATAATAATAATATATATAATAATAATAATATATATATTAATATATATATATATATATATATATAAAAACTCTTAATAATAATAATATAGAAATATATATATAATATAAAATATATATATAATAATAATAATAATAATAATAATAATAATATATATATATAACAATAATATATATAAATAACTAACAACAATAATAATATATATATATATATAATAATAATAATAATAATAATATATATGTAATGTGTATATATAATATAATAATAATAATATATATATATATATGTATGTATGTATATGCTGCTAAAAGTCAACAATAATAATATAATATATATATATATATATATAAATATATATAATAATAATAATATATATATATATATATATATATATAATAATAATAATATATATATATATATATATATATATATATAATAATAATATATATATATATATATATATATATATTTATATATATATATATATAATAATAATAATAATATATAATAATAATATATATATATATATAATATATAATATAACAACAATAATAATAATATAATAATATAAAAATATATATAATAATAATAATAATAATATATATATATGTATAATAATATAATATATGTATATATATATATATATATATGTAATATGTATATTCTGCCTATATATGTAATAATATATGTATGTATATATGTGCTATAATATATATATGTAATAATAACTAATAATAATATATATACTTTATATATATATATATATATATATATATATATATATATATATATATAACATATATATATATATAAGTTATTATTGATTTATTACATAACATAAGCAGTCTTCAGAATAGTAGGAGCGTAAGCTTTCGATCTTTGCTAGATCGTCCTTCAAACGATTTGAACTGAATAAAATTTATATAAAAGAAATGTAATGTTGGCAAAGCTGTTAAAATAATATAAATGGAAATTAATTAGCTAAACTTAGGTTTGATATTTTTTGAAAAAAGGAGTGGTGTTCATTATTTGGTTTAAGGTGGGGTCAAAAGCATATTCTCCTTTTAATATGTTAAAGTTTGGAAAATTTTGTATGCAAAGGGATTCAATGATTTTTCGTTTTGTCGGATCCAGAACTTGTAAATGGGTATCATGCCATTGATGTTAATGTTGTGATTTAATAGGGTTCTGTGAAGTGTGAGTGCCGAATTTTGTGAGTCTAGAGTAAGGTCATGTTTATGTTGGTTTTAACGTCTACTAAAGTCATTTGTCTCACCTATGTAACTGGAATTACAATTAAAGCAAGTGATTTTGTATACGCATTGTGAAATGTTATTAAAGGTGTGAGTGGGAGTTTGAAAATACCTTTTAGAAAGGTTGTGTTGGAGGAGGTTAAACGAAGTAAATTAGGTAAGGATTTAATA
>JABUQX010099116.1:0-35000 GCA_015478945.1 Trachelipus rathkii
TTAATGACATCATTCCTGTCTCATTCCACGCAGTTCACGGTGAATTTACTCCAGTGTTTACAGACGGCTCTAAAACAGGGGGGAGCATTGTGAGTGCATCTGCTGTCTTTCCTGTGCAACCTCTCCCATACCCCCTCCCCTCAAAATTAATGGCCATAATGATTGTCCTTTCTCGGAATTCTATTCTTTAGCCAAGACCCCCTCTTATACCCATTTTATTTCAGATTCGCTCAAGCGCTCCAGGTGCTTAAAACCCTTTATTCAAAAACACAATGGTATCAGCTGGCGCAATTTCTTGACTGTTCCACTCCGTAAACAAATCATGCTATGTTGAGCTCCATCTCATGTAGGGTAACTGGCAATTAAATCGCCGATAGAGAGGGCCAAAATGGCCGCCTCTTCTTTCGAACTGTTCCAGGTACCTTCGGATGCACAATTCACGACAAGACTACCTCTCATCAACTGATTACTATCCTCCTCTCCGACAAGGCTTCCGGTCTTATTGGCAAGAGTGTAGGACGAGTGATCAGCGGGGAGGAGAAACTTAGAAATATAAAGCCGAGCATTGTTTGGTGGTCTTCCTCTCACCGACAGCTGCTTAGAGGTGATACTTGCAAGCCTCCGTATTGGCCACACCAATATCGCTCACAGCCACTACGTCACGAGACCCTCACTCCCACTGCAAATTTGCCATCGCCATACCCCGCAATCTGTTCACCATATCTTCATTGATTGTCCCAACTGGATCCCATTCGCCGTCGTCATTTTCCTACTTTATGGTCCATAACACCTAAAAGGTTACCCATATCTTATCTGAATCTTTCCACTTTAGCGGTAACTCTATTTTCTTCAGAACTGGGCGTTGCGCCACCGAGTTGCGCTTATGCGCCTATGGCGCACTATCAATTCGTAGGCGTAAACGCAACAATTTTTAAAAAGGCGAACTAAGCAAAGGCGCACAGCTAATTCTTTGCGCCTATAGCCGCGCCTATGAACAGGAACAAAGCATTTTTTTTTTACCCTTAAAAGTTAGAACTTAGAAGCTTGGCAAACTTGTATCATTTTAAAAACCAGTTTAAACTTATATATATATATATATATATATATATATATATATATATATATATATATATATATATATATATATATATATATATATATATATATATATATATATATATATATATATCTTATATATATATATATATATATATATATATATATATATATATATATAATAGTTATGGGATAACGGCGTCGCCTGCCGATTTCTCGAAGACGGTTTGAGATATCGTAATGAAACTTTGTATATGTTCTATTGGTATGTTAAACTGATTACCGGTGAGTTTTCAAGTCGCTAGGTTGATTCTAGGGGGTATCTCCCCCCGAGAGCAAGGGTGAAATAAGCGGGTTACGCCGTTTTTGCGGCTTCCAATTCCGAGCGAAGATTAGGCCTAACGCGAGATTGGGCCAATCGAACAGGTGTTCGATTGACCGAACTGACTAACGCTGTTATTATTATTATTATTATTATTATTATTTTCATTTTATGTTTATTTCTTTATTTTTATTATTCTTCGTTAGCGTTAGCCCTGCCCCTCTCAGCCCAGCGTAGCACCGCACCAACCCCCCCCCCACACAGCCCCCCCCTATATATATATATATATATATATATATATATATATATATATATATATATATATATATATATATATATATATATATATATATATATATATATATATATATATATAAATATATACGAAAGACATATAAATATAAATATATATATATATATATATATATATATATATATATATATATATATATATATATATATATATGCTCTGTATATATATATATATATATATATATATATATATATATATATATATATATATATATATAACTAACGGATCAGTAATTCTTAACTACAAATAAATTGGCAAATATGGCTCTGAAAATTTTCAACTTCTTCGGCGCTCGTGCTGAACCTCCTGGGAAAACATGGACCACAAAGACATGGAGGTGGAAGAGGACGTGTAGATATTAGGTTACGGTGTTTTAATTACAAATATTAATAAATGTGTTTTTCTTCCCTTATAAAAGCATGCTTTTATTATCGCACTAAAGTTTACTTTTCAAATAAATTTAGCGAACATCCACCAGCCAAACTGAAAAGTCGTAGGCTACGCAAAGGCATAGGCGCTAGGCGCATTGGTCTTGTGATAAAAATATAGGCGCATAGGCGATAGCGCACTAGGTCCGGTGATAAACGCGCATAGGCGCGAGCCACTCAAAAAAAATTATAAGAGCGCGCCCAGCTCTGATTTTCCTTGTATCTTCCAAGAAATCAATATTCTTTACAATATATATCAAATATGTAATAATAGGACTATTTATAATGTAAGGGTGTATTTTATATTTTTATTTAGTTTTTATTTATTTTTTGACTGAATATTCCTTTCGCCATTCAAATTTTCTTTAACATTTAAAATATGTATAAGCCCAGGATCCCACCCATGAAGTTGATTATTCAACCCTGTGTGGCCGCTTCTTTGTGAGGCCGTGGTGGAGTTCTGTATATTGATTAAAAAAATTATATATATATATATATATATATATATATATATCTTATATATATATATATATATATATATATATATAATATATATATATATATATACATATATATATATATATAATGCTCTTCTATATATATATATATATATATATACTTATCTTTTCTATAACAGCATATATATATATATATATATATATATATATATATATATATATATATATATATATATATATATATATATATATATATATATATATATATATATATATATATACTACACAAAAACATATATATATATTTCTGCCCTAGCCCACCTTATTGGAGGGCCACACCGCCTCAGAAAACCGGCCCCTGCTCTTGGGCGGTTCCACAGTTCAGAGAAATCCCTGGCAGAGGTGGGCAAAGGGGGCGTCGAGGGCAGGGCTACTCCCAGAAGGAAGTGCTCATTGTGTCCTGGGATATACAACATCTAGTGCAGATGGGGATATAACGTTGTCAAGTTTGAATCTGAATATATATTGCATAAGAATTGGAGGTGGCCTGATCTGCTCCGGGCGAGGTTAATTTGGTTTCTTCTGGACAGTGATTCTTCTGTAGGGGAGATGTTTAGGGATGGGGTGTTTAGTAGATTGTTATTGGGGCGATTTTGTAGATGTGTTAGTTAATTGTGTATGGATGTGAGAGCCAAGACCTATTTGGGGGTGGGGGAGGAATGTTGTTGTAGATGTCATTATAAAGTTTGGCTGGTGAGGAGGGGGGGGATTTTAGTCTGTGTCGGGGGGGGTTGGAGAGTATTTGGTGGCATGGATGGGTTGGATTGAGTGTTTTCTGGAAAAATTGTGTCCCTACCATCTTCAAGTGGGTAGGGATGGGAAGGATGTGTGTCTCGTCATGTAAATGCTGGATGGGGGTTGTTTTAGTACATCCAGTGATTATTCTAAGGGCAGTGTTTTGTGTAACTTGTAATTTATTTAAGTTGGATTGTGATAGTGCTGAGAACCATGCGGGGGAGGCATAGTTTATATTAGTTCTGAGGAGTTGTTTGTAGATTGTGGTAAGGGTGTGTTTTCTGTCGCTGAAGTTGTGCTGGGAGAGAGTTCGGAGGGTGTTTAATTTCCGTTGGGTTGAGGAAGTAATTTGGTCGATGTGGGGGGAGAAAGTCATATGTGTGTCGTAAGTGAGTCCTAATATTTTTGGCGTTTTGTTTAGGGGAAAGGGGTTGTTGTTCAAGTAGACTATTGGGTGGAATGAGGATTGGTGGCGGTCTGTGGTTAGGAGGGTAATGGAGGATTTAAGGGAAGCTGTCATTCTATTGGTGAGTAGCCAGTTTCTAATAATTGTAGGTATTCTTGGAGTGTGTTGGGTGGCTGTGTTTACAAGTGGATGTTGGGAAATGAGACTGATATCGTCTGCGTAGGATAAGTTTGGTGGATTGGTAGGTAGGGGTGGGCAGATCTGCTGTAAAGAGAAAAAGGAATGGAGAGAGAATGGCGCCCTGTGGTACGCCGTTTTGTAGTTTAATGGGTGTGAGAGGGTGTTTTTATGGAGGACTTTGTCATATCTTTTGGTAAGGAATTTGAAAGCCACTTTTTATCATTGTTTTTTAGGGGGATTGAAGGAATTTTTGTATAAGGATGTATGTGGGGACAGTGTCAAAGGCTGTTATCGATGGCTGTAAGTATGGATCTGTGTGATGGGGATTGGTTGAGGCCATTAATGTTGTGTGAAGGAGGTGAGGGCTGTTGTTGTTGAATGATTGCCTTTAAATCCATGTTGGAATTCTGGTAGGGTGATGTGTGGGGATATTTTTTTAATATTAGTTTCTCCAGCAGTTTGCTGTTGGTGGAGAAGAGAGATTAGCCAGATGGGAGGGATCAGAGTGGGGTCTTTTTTGGGTTTCAGTTTTGGGTAATGAATATTTGTTTCCATTAGTTGGGGGTATAATTGAGTTTCTAGGATTTGTTAAAGATTTCTGTGATGAGGAGAATTGCTTTTCCTCCCAGGTGTTTCAAGTGGAAGTTTGAGATTGAGTCTGGTCCCTGTTGCTGGTGAATTTTTAAGAGTTTGATTGTCTCTGATATCATGTTGGTTGTAAAAAGGAGGTGGAGGGTTGTGATCTGAGGGAAGTTTTTGAGTTGTTTTTGTTAACCTATTAATGGGAGAGTTGGTTTACGGGAGATATTAGCGTAGTGTTTTGCGAGGGCTGTCTGCTTGTTGTTTTGAGGGAGGGGGGAGTTGTCAGGCAAGGATGGGGATTCGTGTGAGGGAGGGGGATTGTTTTGTGAGTTGTTTAGTTTTTGATAACCTGCCAGGTTTCTTATTATCTATGCGTGAGATGTTGTTTTGTAGGTATTCTGTAAACTTGTTAGTGGTGTTAGTGGTTTGAGATTAGAGATCTGGGTGTTTAGGTTAGTTATTTGGTTAGTGGTTAATGTGGTGTATGGTCTGAGTTTTCGGAGGGAGTTTCTTTGTTTAATAAGTTGACTGATTTCGGGGGATAGTTTGGGATTGTAGGATTTTCTGTGACCCTTAGGTATGTAGAGATTGGCTGATTTGATGATTGTGTTGTTTAAATGAATGATGGAGGTGTTTAATGTTGCTATGTCATGTATTGGTGTAGGGTTTATATGGGATTCGATATGGTTAGTAAATTCTGTCCAGTTAGCTTTTTTGTAGTTAGTAAATGTGGTGGTCTTTTTTTTTGGAGTTTGGTGGGGGGAGGTCAGAGATATGAGGATAGGGAGATGATCTGATTGTAGGTCGGTGGTTGTGTCCCAGGTTAGTCTGTGATGTAGGGAGGGGGAACAAAATGTGACGTCTGGTGAGGTGGGGGATTGGTTGGCTTGGGGAGGGATTCTGGTGGGGAGTTTTTTTGAGTTAAGGATATTCAGGGATTCTGGTGGGGTGTTCCGGGGATCAGATGGGTAGTCTTCGTACCAGGCAGTGTGGTGGGCATTTAAGTCGCCTCCAAGGATGAGATTTGGGTATGTAGCTATTGTTGATAGGGGGGGTGTGAGGTTGTTTGGGGGCGGGTTTGGGGTGGTCGGGTGGCGAATATAAAGGTTGAAGATGTTGTAGGTGGTCTTGTTCAGGAGTATGGAACAAGATTGGGATTTTATTAATGCGGCGGGGAGTGGTGTGGAAGTGTTAGTAGTTGTATTATGATATGGTATGCTGTTGTGGATCAGTGTTAAAAGGGAGTGGTGAGGAGGTTGGGCAGGGGAATATATGGCATCGTAACCATAGAATGTGGGGAGAGGAGTGTTTTGGGAGGGAGGCTTCTTGTATGATAGCTATGTGTATATTATATTTATATATATATATATATATATATATATATATATATATATATATATATATATATATATATATATATATATATATATATATATATATATATATATATATATATATATATAGCATATAAATACTATATATATATATATATATATATATTAAGAAACATTAAGAATATAGAGAGGAGGTTGAGTCGCCACCTCTCATACGAGAGGACGCTGGATTCAAATCTGCGTAGCAGACAGGGTTTTTACTCTACCTGGGGGCAAAAGTCAAAACTAGATTGCGAACACTTTGATGGTGCTGGTTTGGGACTAGCCGGCCTTAAAGGTTCTGATTTCCCTGTGGTCCCCGTGTTACCCCCACCATAGGGGATAAAAGCACGTTAAAGGTAGTTTATATTAGCGTTATATATATATATATATATATATATATATATATATATATATATATATATATATATATATATATATATATATATATATATATATATATATATATATATATATATATATACTATATATATATATATTTATATATAATATATATATATATAATATATATATATATATATATATATATATATATATATATATATATATATATATATATATATATATATATATATATATATATATATATATATATATATATATATATATATATATATATATATATATTACACTTTGTTTTTTTCAGATTTTTGATAAAGATTCTTGACCAACATGGAGACAAATTCCGCTCAATTCCTTTAAATATACCACTTGATGAGAACAAAATACATCCTCCTATTAAGGTAAGTTTGATTCCATCATTTTATGGTAAAATCATTTTCTCAATATGAAAAAATCTTTGGAAATACAATAAATAAGTAGAAAGAAAATGCAAATTTATGTAAAAAAATTTAATAAAAAATAGTAATAATGATAATAATAATAATAATTAGAGGTGGACTGGATATCAGTTATAAATATTTTAAAAATAATAAAAATAATAATAATAATAATAATAATAATAATAATAATAATAATAATAATATTAATAATAATATATTATAATAATAATAATAATAATAATAATAAACATAATAATAATAATAATAATAATAATAATAATAATAATAATAATAATAATAATAATAATAATAATATAATAATAATAATAATAATAATAATAATAATAATAATAATAATAATAATAATAATAATAATAATAATAATAATAATAATAATAATAATAATAATAATAATAATAATAATAATAATAATAATTAGAGGTGGACTGGATATCAGTTTTAAATATCCGCTGATGCTGATGTGGATATTTATTTTCAATATCTGCTTATGCTGATAACAGATAGTTTTAGGTATCAAGAGTTTGGCAACAGGTAACTGATAGTTTATTTCCCTAAACATTTGACTAAAGAATATATCATTTATCATCATCTGTTTCTTGCTTCTCATAACTGTGGGTAGGGTGCTCAAAAATGCACTTGAAATCCGAGGCATGTATGAGCATTTCTAGGGTACAAATAAGTGGTAGCGGGCTCAGATCCCAGCTATCACTGTCCACTGTCCATTTAGGTTCCTCTTACGACACACACAACGTACGATATGGAAATTTTCTCCCTCACACACAGGGATGATCATTTATCAAGTAAGTCATTATATCATAATGAGGCACTTTAATTTGAGGATTTCAATGGCACAACAATGAGTGGTTAGAGTCCTCTTATACTGTTCCAGGAAGGGAATACGAATCTGAGTATTCTCAACGATCTGGAAGAACTGATTAAGAAACTTACACATATTCCTGATTTTTCCAACTAATTCTGGAACATCCTTGACCTATGCTTCACCATTAATCCTTCTCCCAGTAATGCCCCAGATTCACCCCTAGTCATTCAAGCTAGGGACAGTACTTATCGGGAGTGGAAAAATTCATCCTATCCAATTGTCGTTCAGCTCAGAATCGTTGCACGGATATTATTTGACGAGCAAAGCGGGCGTTCACTAAACGAAAGTGCAATGACCTCCTTGGTTCTCCTACTAAAAAATCTTTCTACCCATTTGCCAAAACATTTCTAACAACTGCAATCTGCCCTTCTTATTCGCTCTGATGGTTCTGTTGCTAATTCTCCAACTGAAAAGGCTCTCTTTGGACCCTTGTTTTCCTCTAGCTCAACCCTGGAAGACACTAGCAACCCTCCATTACTCCTTCACTCAGGTCTTACCTGTGATTACACTTGATCTGGAGCATTGCTACTGAAATTTATGAACACTGCGAAAGCAAACTACCTAGGTGGAACTCCTCCCCAAATTTTGAGCTAGCATCCTCCCTAGTTTAAATTATACTCTCTGCCTCAATTTTAGCACTTTACCTTAGTTTTGAAGCACGCATATGTCCATTATTGTCCAACTTATCCCGAAGAAAGCAGCCAACTCTGATCCTTTTCTGATCTGACCATCGCCCTATAAGCTTTCATTTGGGTTCTGTTTAAGGTCTTTCAATCTAATCTTGACTCATATTTCTTGGATCATGTGGTATCCAATTTCCTTTTTTCCTATCATCAACATGGCTTTCGGCATTCGAGGTCTATTGGTGATATACTAAACTATATCATAGATTTACAGTCTTCTGCTTTTAGGGACTATGGGGAATCTTGTGTTGTGGCGCTTGACATTCAGTGCATTTGACTGGGTATGGCATGTGTCGCTGCTATCCAAGCCTCCAACATTTGTGTTTCCTCTTCTTTTTCTAATTTGTCTAGCTTTCTTTGAATTCTTTCTGTATCGGCTGTTGTTGATTGATGGAGCATCTTCTTCTTCCTTCCATGCCTTTAGTGGTGTTCTTCAGGATTCATCTTATCTCCAACTCTGTTCCTTATTTTCACTAACGATCTTCTCAGTTGTACATCTAGCCATTTCTATTCATGTGGCGATGAATCAACACCATTTTCTTCTATTCATTTCTAACCTGCTCCCTCTTTTGCATCTAGAGTTACCTCTCATCTTTATCTTTCCGATTTTCTTCTTGCTGATTTGGATAGAATTTCACAGTGGGGTCGTTTCAACCTTGTGAAATTCAATATATACAAACTTCATCTCAAATACACCTAATTTTCCTATATCTTTCACTTTTTCACACATCTTTCTTAACATTATAAACATCCTCGGCTTTGACATAAAAAAAAGTCTTGAAAACCTCCTTTCACAACGGTTACTAAGGAGTCTCCTCAAAGAAGCTGGGGATTCTGTTTATATTGCGAGTTTTTATTCCCTCTTCAGGTCATTTATTCCACTACATAAGGGTCTTATTCGCCCTTGTATGAATTACTGCCCTCATATTTGGCGGGGGGAGGGAGTGCTTGGATTTCACCCTTCTTTTGGATGGGGCCGAGTCAAAGGGCAAAAGACTGAAACTATTCCTTACTTTTCAATTCATGTGATTCTTTATCTCTGCGACGCGACGTTGGTGCTTTGTTTCTTTTCTATATGTGCTACAACGACATATCGAAGGATCTGATTACTTGCTCACCACTACCACCTTTTACGACGTCGTTATTGAACAAGGCTTTTGTATCTGAACATGAGTTTTGGCAACTCCTGTTTGTTTGCTGTAGTTCTTCCTTCTTTCCAACCACTTCTGTTCTGTGGATTTCTCTTCCATCTTTTGTGTTTCCCGCCGAATTTAATCTTCCTCACTTTAAAGCTTGCGTCTGTGCTCACCTGCCAAACCTGCGTTATGTGGGGTTTGAATGGGATTTATTTTTGTAATTTTTATTATTATTTTATACCCTCTCTTCGATTAAGGGCTCAGCCCGTGATCAGTGGTTGTTTTACTTTATTTTATATAGGCTACTTTATTAATTTTAATTTTATTTCTTACTTTTATTGTTTTTTTCAAATGCTATTTTATTAATTTAATTAAATATTTTAGTTTTGTTTTATTAATATTTAATCTTCATTATTGGGAAGTTTTATATTTGGATTTTGAACTCTCATTACTTAGACCGTTTTTGCTTTTGTCATTTGTGCTTATGCTCGGTAAGAAATGCTTACACAGTTTCAGCACGAATTTCGTGCAAAAACGAACACGATTTCTTACGAGGTTTATTTTTGTTTACAAACAATTGGAATTAGCTGTTGAGATGGAGCCACTCGATTTGGGATAAACAGAAATAAAAAATAAGGAATAGTTTATATTACAAATAATTAATTGATCAACTATTGTGGTGGAGTTTATAGACTTGGAAGAAATTAGACTTAAAGCTGATTTTATTGAATGAAACATTCATCAATTCAAACGGGCCTACCACGTAGTGAAAACATTATTATTTGATTTCTTTACGAATATATCAAACGGGGAAAAATATGAATATCACACAAATATTTGTATAATCTTATTTTTAAAGACATTACTCACAAACCTTCCTTACCCATTGTAAAAAAAAAAAAAAAAAAATTTCCTGCCTTCCCGCCGCCATTTTTTTTGGTTTACATTATTTCGTAAGAACGTGCTAAATTCAGCAAGCACGGGAAATAGCAACCTTACAGAATTCAGGAAATTCCTTACGTTTGGTAAGCACTTCTTCCGATTTTGCACTAAGTTTGACAAAAATAACGCAAATTCGAGCATTTCTTATGTTTCGTAAGCACAAATGCAAAAACGAAAACGCCTTTAAGTTATTGATGATTCATGATATTTGCTGTTAATATAAAATCGGCGTCAGTGTTCGAGGATGCGAATATTCGGTCCACATATAATAATAATAATAATAATAATAATAATAATAATAATAATAATAATAATAATAATAATAATAATAATAATAATTATAGGCAATAATAATAATAAAAATAATAATAATAATAATAATAATAATAATAATAATAATAATAATAATAATAATAATAATAATAGATATGTAAAGTTAAAGAATGGTAAATCAGCAGGTATAGAGGGAATTACGGGTAAAATGATCAAGAATAGAGTTGAGATTGTGATTGACTGTATATGGAGGTTTTCTAACAAAGCGTTTGTGGAGGGTGTAGTTCCGAAAGATTGGAGGAGAGCAGTGATAGTACTCATATTTAAGGGTAAGGGTAACTGTAGAAACTATAGGGGAATTAATTTATTGAGTGTTGTAGGAAAGATTTATGCTGGTATTTTGATTGAATAACAAGGTTCATTTAGAAATGGAAGATGTGTAGATCAAACTTTTACGTTGAGAGAGAGAGAGAGAGAGAGAGAGAGAGAGAGAGAGAGAGAGAGAGAGAGAGAGAGAGAGAGAGAGAGAGAGAAGAGAGAGAGAGAGAGAGAGAGAGAGAGAGAGAGAGAGAGAGAGAGAGAGAGAGAGAGAGAGAGAGAAGAGAGAGAGAGAGAGAGAGAGAGAGAGAGAGAGAGAGAGAGGGAGAGGAGAGAGGGAGAGAGAGAGAGGAGAGAGAGAGAGAGAGAGAGAGAGAGAGAGAGAGAGAGAGAGAGAGAGAGAGAGAGAGAGAGAGAGAGAGAGAGAGAGAGAGAGAGAGAGAGAGAGAGAGAGAGAGAGAGAGAGAGAGAGAGAGAGAGAGAGAGAGAGAGAGAGAGAGAGAGAGAGAGAGAGAGAGAGAGAGAGAGAGAGAGAGAGAGAGAGAGAGAGAGAGGAGAGAGAGAGAGAGAGAGAGAGAGAGAGAGAGAGAGAGAGAGAGAGAGAGAGAGAGAGAGAGAGAGAGAGAGAGAGAGAGAGAGAGAGAGAGAGAGAGAGAGAGAGAGAGAGAGAGAGAGAGAGAGAGATCTTGCAACAGGCGTATGACAGGATAAATAAGGGAACTCTGTGGCAGGTGTTGGTGGTAGGGCTTCTGAATGGAAGCGTGCTTAAAAATAAATGGATTGAAGAGTGAATGGTTTAATATTAATACTGGAGTGAGGCAGTGATATGTTATGTCTCCTTAGCTCTTTAATTTGTTTATGGATGTGGTGATGAAAGATTTAAAGGTAGGGGTGTCAGTGGAGGGTGTTAGACTGATGGAGAACTTAAGAGTGTGGAGTGCTCCCAGCTTTTCTAAGCAGTTGATTAAGTTTTATTTGGACAATCTGAAGAAAGTTTGAGAGGATTTGGTAGAGTGGTTTGGTAGGATGTGTAAAAGGAGTAGTTTGAAAGTAAAAGTAGATAAGTGTAAGGTGGGTGAGGAGAGCTCGCAGTGCGAAATCATGCAGGATAGTGAGCAACTGGAACAAATATCTTAGTTTAAATATTTAGGCAATATGTTGGATGAAATGGAATTGATGATTCAGAGTGTAGTGTGAAAGTTTTGACTGGTAGAAAGGTGGCTAATACAATTAAATATATTTGGTGATTGCAAAGGGACTAAGTCTTGAGTGCCCTAGGGTTCTGTATGAAGGAATGTTGTTACCGGTGTTAATGTATAGTAGGAAAACTGTGATTTGGAATTAGAGGTATAGTTGTGTGGTGTGAAGATTAATGAAAGCTTAGGAGCCTGCTAGGTGTAGCGGTGTTAATGTATAGTAGGAAAACTGTGATTTGGAATTAGAGGTATAGTTGTGTGGTGTGAAGAAAGACGTTAATGAGAGAATAAATGAGAATGTATTAAGATAGTTTGGTCATATGGAAAGAATAGATGATAGTCGGTTGGTTAAACGTATGTTTAGAGGTGAGTGTGTTGGGACTGAGATAGTAAAGGAGTGCCTGAAGAAAAGGAACGCGAGTTTAGAAGAAGCAAGAAGAATGGTCCATAAAAGGAGTGAATTGTTTTATGTGAGGGGGGCGTGGTTGTGTGCCTGACCCAAGGGTGATGAACCCTGACAATGACGAGATACCACAGTGTGGAGGTCTGTCGCGGTTTTATGAAGCCATAGGGTGAATTTTTGACTGCTACGGGCTTTCATTTAGGCGAGGGTTTGGAGGGGGGGGGGGAAGATTTCCTTTCGACTTACATCATGTTCTTCTACTTAACAATTCCGTTTCCGGTGTATTTTGCACCCCCACCCTCAATCTGAGGTTCCATGGGCAAGATAAATAAATAAGTAATAATAATAATAATAATAATAATAATAATAATAATAATAATAATAATAATAATAATAATAATAATAATAATAGAATTAAGTTTATTATTGAGTGTTGTAGGGAAGATACATCCTAATATTTTGGTTGAAAGAGTGTCGAGTGACTGAGAGGCGAAGAACAAGGTGCATTTAGAAGTTGTAGAGGATGTGTAGATCAAATTTTCACATTGAAATAAATGAGCAAGAATATATTGTATTTAGGTTTTATGGACTTGCAACAGTCGTATGACAGGATTAATAAAGAAGCTCTGTGGCAGGTGTTGGTGTTAGGCTTCTGAATTGAATCAAAATTATGTATGTCGATAGTGAAACGTGTGTAGAATAAGATGTAAAGGAGATTTTACTCTCCATCAGCGGGTTCAGACATTGGACTCCGCGTCCTGGGGGGAAGGGATGTGTTATCGTCTCATGGCTATTAAATTGTATATGGAGAGTGGTAAGGAAAGAAAAGGAGAGAGATATATAATCTTTATACTAACCTATTTTACCTGTATCTCCAGATGGAAGGAGTGTAGAAATTGTACTACTTTTGTATGCTGATGATTTGTTTTTGTGCCGAATCTTATAAAAGGTTTGAAGAAATTGATAGGATTTGGTAGGGTGTGTAAAAGGAGGGGTTTTGAAAGTAAATATAGTTTTTTATAAGGTGATGGTAGTGGATGATAAGAGTCTGCGGTGCGAGATTAAATTGGAACTAGTATCTGAGTTTAAATATTTTTGTGGGAATTGAAGGGAGAAAAAAGAAAATAAGATAATAATAAGTTGTATTACCATTGCTTGTATTTCATGAGTCAGGTTTTTTGCCTTTTTTAATCGTGCCTGTATGAAATCTTTAAAATAAAGTTGTTTTTTTTTGCCTAAATTTCCTATTGTAGTGAAACAAAAATTTTTGATTGTAAAATAATAATTGTCATATATTGTTCATGCACCTTTAAACTGTTACAGAATTTGTTTTATTAATAATTTTGTGATTTTTAGACCGAGTAAAGAAGAAAATGGAATTTTAGTTCAATTTTTGGCTTCTTGCATGAAGTTTGGTTTCCGCTTCGAAGGCATCAACATACTCGTCGTGTATGATTTTATTTATATCAACTTTATTTAATAAGAACTCATAAAAATAAAAATATTTTTATATATCATTTTTAATTCCTAGACTAATTTTCTATTATCATAAAGAAGCTTTATAGAATATTATTTACAATGTTTTTTTTTTCTTCTTTTAAAGTCGCAACTCACGGGCATAGCCACATTCTAGGAGGGGAACTACTCTAGGTAATTGCTACCTAGGATCTTGACTAGGGGATCGAACCCGGGTCCTTGCCTTTGCGACTATGTCGCTCTACTGATTGACCCACTGTAGCGATTATACTCACTTGTTGAATCTAAAGATCGCTTAATCCCTTAAAGGGTTAAAGGGGTAATCCCTTAAAGTGTTAAAGGGATAATCCCTTAAAGGGATGTTCTTTGTGTCTTGACAGGTGAAGTCGAGGATAAATTCTTCAAGTTTGAAAAAAACTCTTCTTGTAACTATATTGTTTGGGTTTTGTAGAAGAGTGTGTCAGGATAAAGGTATTGCAGTTTAAAACTATGGTGACTCTTCAACATTAAATTTTGCAGTATCTAGTCGATGGTCTAGTTTGAGGGTTTTTTTTTTCTTTATCTTTTTTTATAAGCGTAAGAAAATCTTGGATGTCCATTTAGTAATGGAAGCTATAATTTACAATTAGGGTTTTTATAGTCTATTTTTTATTGAAAAGATTTCCTCGCAATATCTGGATGTGTGAATTATCCTAGTCACTCTATGGAGTGTGCATTTCCTACTCTATAGAAGCGCATTGATGGATTGCATTAAGGGAGAACTATTTTTTTTACTCAAAAATTAATAATCACATATATAAACAGTAATGTGTATAAAAATTATATATTCATCTCTGAGAAATCTCTCATGAACATCAATTTTCATCTTTGTTTTCAGAGGCCCTCCAAAAAAAAAAATTATTTTGATTATTGCAATTTTCATGTTGACAGCAAAAGAGTAGTTTTACTTTCATCTGTTATGTTGATGTTGAAGAGGAAACGGTCAATGGCGTTTAACCGAAATTAATATTGTGTTTATAATTGTTAAAAATGCAACACCGTATAACTAAGTCTAGTATTTTATAATGTACATAGATTATTTGAATACTGGAAGTTGCTTATCTTGGCCCTTCATATATATAATTTTTTATGAGCTTAGGCTCTTCATCTAGTATGTCCTAATACAGAATAATTCCTATTAAAAATCAAAGCCTTTTGAATTATAATATTGTTAACAAAATCGATACTTAATGAAGAAATCTAATAGTTTATAATGCACCATTTACTCTTTCTTTACTTAGTCACTCTATGCCTTTACCAAAGATCACTTACAACCTAATGTATGAAATGTCAAATGACTATAAATATCAAAACGAGGGGCCTCGATGGCATCCCACTTCATATTTTAGGAGTTGAGGTCAGTTCTTAAGGTTACATTCCTAATTTCCTATGCTTAAATTATTTCTTAGTGATGGAACCATACACACGTCACTTCGTTTCCAAATATAGGTAGCAGTTCTGATCCGTTTGTCTATTGGTCAATAATTGATCTCTCTTGTAATTTCTTCAAAAGTCATGAATCTATCTTTAAATCGCGTATCATCAGTCAACTAAGGTCGCAATCTTTTTTTTTTTTATCGCCAACATTGCTTTAAACATGTTTCCTATTTTGCTGATCTGATATTTAGACATGGTATTCGTATTGAGGACGCTTGATATATTCAAGGTTTTTGACGTATTCAATGCTTTTCTGTCGCTGCTATTGTCACTGCTTTTCCCTACTCCACCTTACATGCTCATTTCTAGTATCCCTTTAAATTGTTCCATTCCAGTTATTGGTGAGACTGTCTCATTTCTCTATTAGTAGCGATATTTCTAAAAGTCCTACTTCCTGCCCTTTTTGTTTTCTCTAACTATCAAAGTTGATCCTCCAATAAAGTCCATTCATACGCTGATGACTCCATTCTTCCACTCATTTCAAATCATCATCTTCCCTTTGACTTTACTGCTGCCTTCACTTTTCTCTCCGAGTGTAAGGTTTGCCGTTTGGGTTACTGGAACATTGTGAAATTATTCTTTAAGAATTCTCAACTACTATATATCTCATAACTTTCGTCTATTTCTAGTTTTGACATCTCCCTGTTAACCGTAAACATTTTTGAAACTATAAATAAGATTGGAAATATGTGTTTAACGGTTGCTAGTAGTTTCCAAGAAGCTGAGAGTTATGTTCGTGTTGGGAGAATTTATTCTCCTCTCAGTTATTCTTCATATACAAGAATCTCGTCTCATTGTTCTCTAACAAAGGGTATATTCGTTTGGCTCCATCGTTATTCTGTTCAGGACTGTCTGAGACTAAGCTATTAAGGAAAAAAACTTTTAGCAATCCAAATACACTCTAATAGTCTAGTATATCTTTATAAGGTGACTGAGCTCTTTATACCTATCTACTACAGCAGCAAAGCAAATCGACAAGAATTTGTCTACGAAGGTGCTGGGGGGAAGTTCCTTCCATAAACAATAGGATGTGGTTTCCCGCCATTCACACCAGTAGATTCTGAATCTGGTTCAATCCACCTCCTTCACTGATCCTGCATAAACAATTTTGTCAGTCTGGTTCAGGTTCATCAGTCCCACAATATAGATTTTGAAAAATTATTAATGAAAGAACTTGGGAGATGGATCTATCTGATGTGAACTCGCCAGTTAGATTCATGTTGATTCAGATTAATTTGGTATGAAGGGTCCATTCAATTTCCGCTGCCTTTGGTGTCACCTTACCACAAAGGGTGCAAAGTATTCTCACAGAGTTTTGTGCCAAGATTGGTTACTAAACTGACCGTTGTACCTACTTAGCAATTACTATCGAACTGTAAGATTCTTTACTAGTTTAATTTTTTTATCTTTAATACTCTTAAGATGAACATCTACGTACATTCGAGGCCGGTCATAATGATTGCCCTAGATGGATATTTTTTTTAAAAAAACTTTTTGTCCACCCTAGATTAGAGCTTTCCCCGTGAATGGTAGCTAACTTTTGAAAGATTAAGTTTGACAATTTATGCAAATTAAAACATATTATAAAAAACAGTAACAATGTCAATCAACAATTTTTAACATTTAAGTAAAAACTGACAGACTTATTTATAAAATTATTGAAGTCAGACTTGAAAACCATATAAAATTTACTCATAATTACTTGAATCTTTTTTGACTTCAAATTGCAGTGGGAATATTTTTTTGCTTCGTTTTGATTATAATAAAATAATAATATGAACCTTTTCAATTTTAAAATTACTGTTTTATGATTTATACTCGTAAGCTTTAAAATATCATTTTTGCAAGACGCGGTACTTCAAATATGTAGTAACCATTTTTTTTTTGCCTCACCCATAATGCCACCACCCAGACCCAGCAAGTTTACAAACGAAATTCTTGGACAGTCGTCAGACTTGAACTGACAACCTACTGATTACAAGTCAGTTTGAGCTACATTCTTCATCAAATTTACTAAAAGCTAATATTTTACTATATATTTAAAAAAAATTAAATTAAATTCATCTTTTCTTAACTTAAAACTGGCAACTAAAATGACAAAAAAGTTTTGATTATATATTTACAAATATACAAAATTGCCATAAAAAGATATAACAAAATTTTATATTATTTATGCTAAATAGCTGACTCAACAGACAAATATGATCAAAGAATCTAAAAAATTATAAACGTAAAAATCACATTTAATTGGTCAAGGAAAAATTATCAATAATATTATAATATATATATATATATATATTATTATATATTATTATTATATTATAGATATAATATATATAATATAAAAGATTATAATATATAATATATATTATATAAGGAAACTATGTATTATTTAGATACGAGTGATTGTACTAAAAAAATAATAATTTAAAAAATAATCATTTTATTTAAATGTTTTAAACTAAATATTTGCAACTTTATTAAAAATTTTTGCCATTGGAAAAAATAAAACTCATATAAAGGTCTAATATTTAATGAAGCTTGAAAAAAATAAAAGTAGAAGAAGCAACAAAACACAATTTTAAGAAATTTTTTAATTAGATTGTGATGGCATGGGACTATAACTATATATTTTAATTCCAGTTTTCCCTCTGATTTAGAAACATTATACACGATTGGGTGGGACCTAATATATATAATAAATTATATATATATATATATAATACATATATATTAATATATAATATAATAATATATATATTATTATCTTATATATATATATATAATATATAATATATATATATATATATATATATATATTATATATTATATATTAATTTATATATATATATTTATATATAATTATATATATATATATTATTATATATTATATAATATTAATTAGTATAACTATATATAATAATATATAGATATATATTATATAATAATATATATATAATTACTATAACTTTACTAAAAAAACAACAAAGTTTATATTACTTATTCAAAACATGTATAAAAATAAAAATATACATTTTTTATAGGGTTTAAAACTATTATTATTTCCAAATTATCACAATATTATTTTAGCTGCAATAATAAAATTTTAAAATAAGGGGAGAGAATCCTTGATTTAATACATCAAATTTTATGATGGAAAATTTAGTTCTTTTTGAAGCAATATATATATATTATATAATATATATATAATAATTATATACTATAATATATAATATATATATTATATATTAAGATATTATATATATATATATATAATATAAATATAATATTATATAATAATATAATAATTAGAATATAATATATATATATAATATAATATATATATATATATATATATATATATATATATATATATATAAAATGGTTATTGAATGTACAGTTGTGAAAAAGTTTTAATTTAAAAGTTTTCACTTTTTGCAACTGTATTATTATTGAGCAATTTTTAGTCCTAATACTCTTTGCTTATACAAGTAACATCTAATTTACAGGGGAAAATTTTAAAAAATAAAAAAGCGTAATTTTTATCTAACATATTTTCTATGTTAGGGATAATTTAGATACTATTGAAAAATAAAGAAAAAAATTGTTATTTTACAAATAAATTGCTAGAATTAAAAAAGAGCATAGAAAAAAAGCATCAATGTTATTTACATAAATTAACAACAATGACAATATTAAACATTTCGAAAATTAACAAAAAAAAAAAAAAAAAAAAAATTGAAGATTAAAAATGACCCCTTTAAAGTAACATACTACATTCTGAATATTAAAAGTTAATCTTTTCTTTTAACTTCTCACACCGACGTTTGGTTTCTTCCTGACGGAGTGTGTCGTCCTTGATAGAAATGTAAAAGACGTTCGACTGTGATGGCAACGCGGACGGTTCCCCTTTCTTCAAGAACATCGTGGGCGGAACAAATGTACTCCTGTAGGAACAACAACTTCATTAAAATCGGAAAAAAGTGAAAAAGTTCATTTGTAATTTCATCAGTATTAAAAACTTACTTTTACGTATCGCAAGGCAAAATCCAGCAGCAACGGCAGCTATAAGAGTTAGTAGCTTAGAAAAAGAAGAAAGAAGAAATAGAAAATAGGTTATGAATGTTAATAAAACGTGGTTGAGAAACTGCATGAAGAAGATTGGCGAATAAAACAAATGCAATAACTACAAAGTTTATTTTGTACAAAATGAATAATAGTTAAGTGAAAATTTTTACACAATATATATTTTTAAGTAAGAAAAACATCTATTCACTCTCTAAAACCTATCCAAGTTTTTCTTCAAACTTGTACAATACAAGGAAAACCATTACTTCCACATCATTATCAAAAAACAATCACAAAAAAACAATCACTCTTTGCATAAAACAAAATAAAGCAAATCTAATCTCCTTAGCCTTGTTCCTTACAATAGCAGCACCTGAAGAGTTTCCATATCTATGTTTTTCTTGGAATACACATTGGCAATTATTAAAATATATATGAATATAAATGCACATTTAAAATCTTATACAATTAAACAAAAAAAAAAAAACATACAGTACAGACACACTTTGAAAGTGACTTACTTTATAAATATGTGACTAGCTAGTTTTACTTATTTTTTAAAGCTACATACCTTCTCTATTAAGAGTCAATTTTTATTCGTGAATAAATTGTCAACTGTGACTAGTTTATTAATTAATTATATCACCCTAAAAGCCTATCACAGTAACTTATTATCCTAAACGCCACTAAAAAATTTGTTTCGTTCCATTGCAAAATAAAGGCAATTTTTAAAGGCCCAATTGGATGATTTCAACTTTTTCGTTTCTAACTATATAATTTTTTTTTAATTCTAATTATACTTATTCTAGCTCATCGGTTATATGCAATATTTAGAATAAAAATAAGAAAAAAGGCCGTTTTGAATCTAATATATACTTACGCATCTTAAGAGATGAATCTCGTCCTAACTTCCGTAAAGGACGTTCCAATCTACTAAAACCTATCACTTATTATGAAGATTAATCTGGGAATTCATTATTATATTTTAATGAATTATCTTAGGAGAGAGGAACTAAGAAAAGTTTTGGAAGAACACTAAAGAAGTTACAGTTAGTAAAACACCAAATATTTAAGTTTTTTAACATATACTGAAATCAATAATATTAACATAAGAAAAAATTACGTTTAATTAAAAAAAGCAGGAACGAATTATTTAAAATTCTAATTCCACTACGTTAAGCATCATATTAGAAAGAACTACAAATCTACTTTTTATCACAAATGGTTAAACTCCATTTAGATTTTAGCAGCACATATCACCAAAAGAATTGGCAAATCTTTTACACTTAAAATATATATATTTCTTAAAATAATCCAATGCAATTTCGGTAAATTGCATTACATAATATATCTTTAAAAAAAAGTGACCATTACCTTTAAAAAATGCATCGCATGAATTTGACAATTTAAATTTGCATCAAAGAGAGAGAGAAATATCTTCCATTCATCTTTCACGCAGAAGGTGATGGAAGATAATAAAGAACAATAATAGTACAGAAAAAGATAAACAACAAAATAAATGATAAATATTTTCCCTCTTCCACAATCTCTGTAGTATCCAAACTTCTCCCCTTAGTACCGTGTGAGACTGACTCTGATCCCCCATCACCCCCTTTGCTCCTTTTCCGTAACGCACACGTATCAGTGAACTGTCCTTGTCCTTCCTTTGCGATGGCTTTTCCGATATCAATGTTAGTAACAGCTTCATAGTTAATGTTTGCTGGTAAATCTTTAGTAGAAGAATGCTCTTGTGTTGTTAGTGTTATATTTGTGACAGTAGTGGAAATGGTGTCGCTTTCGAGAGAAATCGGAGTAGAGGAAATAGGAGCTTCGCAGGGATAAAGGAGAGAGCGAAGTGTGGCGTGCAAACGGTCGGGGGCAAAGGCAGTTACGATATCGTCGCAGGAACACAGCGATGCCTGCAAGAGACAGACAGACAATCCGCTGTGAGAACAATATCTAAGCCCAAACTCGCTTCAAATCAAAATTTGCCTCAAAAATAATAAATGAATATTATTTTGGCAGATTAAGACCAGATTATATATTTTAATTGATCATTGCCCTGTTAACAGATAAAGAGCTTTTTGAACTTAGTGAATTTCTTCCAGCTGTTTGTTGATACAATATATATATATATATATATATATTATATAGTATATAATATATATAGTATATATACTATATATATATATATATAATATATATGTTATTTTATATTATATATTATATTATATATTGTTATATATTATAGTAGTATATATATATATATTATATATTAATTATAGTATGCTAGACCAAAATAGTGGTTCACCTATTTACCTATCTGTTCCTATATTTATTAATTTTTTAATATAACTAAATAAAAATCCTGTATTAGGACTATTCTCCACTTATGGTCAAAAAGTATAATGAATACATATTAATTAATTAATAATATATCTATATACTATATATATATATATATATATATATAATATATATATATATATAGTATATATATAATAATATTTTATATATGTAGATATATATATATATATATATATATATTAATATTATAATATATATATATATATATATATATATATTATAATTATCGCAAAAGAAAAAACATGCATATAGAGAAATATTAACATGTATAATATAGCGGAGAATGAAAAAAAGGATATCAGATGTTGAATGGTGTTTTAAAACCGTGAACATGAAAAATATGGGGAAATGTATAGGAACGCACCCAAAAAAGAAAAAAATTATAATGATTGATCTAAAAATTACAATAACAAATAACAATAACAAAAAAAAAAAGAATAAATAAAATTACATTGGAAGATAAATGGTAAAGTTAATTATCATCAATTCCGCTCACAGATCATATCATTCCGGAATTTCACATGGAACCACAATCTCTACAGAGTTAAGATTTTTTTTTTTTTTTTTTTTTTTTAAATTAAAGCATCTAAGAAAGTTTAACACAACCAAAAAAAGATTCACTATACCCATGCCTTACCATTATCTGTGAATTTATGGCGTTCCACAAACGCTCGATTTCTAGTGCCTGCCATTCCGCTGCTTTCATATCAAATTACCAAAGTTTTACCTCGCCCTTCATCTCATTTTCTTATACTCCGTTTGCTTCCTAACGTTAGTCCACCTATTTATGCTTTTTTTTTTTTTTAAGTTTCTTTTTCCATTGCACAATAATGGGTATGAAAATGTTCTCTCCTATGAACTTACAATTGAAGATTATTGAAATTTTAGGCCTATCTCCTCTTCTTTTAATCTTTTGGTTTAATAAGTCTCCCTTAAAAGTATTCCCTTTTCAATTACCCAGCGAAGTTGACCTTAACCAATCGATCTCGTGGTTTACCTCATTCGTAGGCCTGTTTCTTACATATTTAATCTCAATCGCAAACAAATTCAAGAATTTCTCCTTCTCATTTTCAATTTGATTATCATCTATCTTTCTATTTAGAGTATTTTCAATAATACCAGTGACTAATTCTAAGAAGTCCTAGGTCTACATTCTCATCTATAGCTTTTATTTCCTCCATGAATTACAAATTGATGATAATAATAATAATAAAATAATAATAATAATAATAATAATAATAATAATAATAATAATAATAATAATAATAATTATTATTATTATCTTCCTGGGGGCAAGAATTAAAACTCGGCTGCGAACACATGGTGGCGACAGGCTTGGAATAGTCGGCCTTAAAGTTCGATTTCCTGTAGTTCCCCCGTGTTACCCTCTGAGAAGGGATTTAAGCACGTTAAAAGGAAGTTTTTAATAATAATAATAATAATAATAATAATAATAATAATAATAATAATAATAATAATAATAATAATAATAATAATAATAATACGTAGCATCATCGAATACTTCAATATTTATATCCATATTTTCCATCGATTAGTAATTGCAATTTTCCCTCAAAGGTAATATTACAATATAACAAATTATATCTGTATTAAATACAGACTGATTAAAATACCAAAACTCGCTGAATTGAACAAATAGTTCAATAATTTAGTATTAATCAAATGTTTAATTATTTTTAATTATGAATATGAATAGCAATACATTTTGAAAGTGAATCATGATTCACTCATTTGAATATGCTATATTTTTATTATTTAAATGTCTGATCCAATTTTTCCTACTGTAAAATATAGTTTTTTGCTTTCTTAAAAATATGTCGTTGATAATTAACTGAACAATTTGACTTTATTGTACAACTTGATTTTGAAAAGTGTGATATAGAGGCTCTTAACAGTTGTCTTCGCAAAAAAACAAAAAACATACAAACAAACTCAATTTGGTGAGAAATGCAAATTAAAACCTAAATAAGTCCAGGTTTAACAGTATTCCCCTTATCGGATTTGCCTAACTAACCTTATGTTGGAAAAAGTAAAAACTTTTATTGAAATATTATTCGTAAAAATATCTATACCCACATGTCAAGTCAAAGCGGGTATATTTATTACACAAAAAAAAAAATAAATAATACAATGTTATGGCTAACTTAATCTCAGTAATGATAAAAAATATTTGAAGTTCTTCCACATTCTGCAATCACCACAAGAATTAAACTGAACAAAAAAAAATAATGTTTATCCTCCTAATCCACAAATTTAAAAAAAGTAATTAATTCTTAAGTTGTCAGTAATTAAGAGAAACAAAAACAAAATGCTATGCAAATTTATTTTCAGGAACAAACAAAAAAAAAAAAAAAAAACTCCACTGTTACGTATTCAAAGCTTTGGAACCAGTAGTAAAAAATGAGCACAATCAATTCCATTATTTTCTCATGTAAAATGAAGAGATAATTTGTGATCTCTTTAATTGAAGTCTTTCATTGTCCTGTTACCACTTATTTATACCCTAGAAATGCGCATAAATGCCTCGGATTTCTGGTACATGTTTGCGCATCCTTCTCCCAGTCATGGGGAAACAGGGAGACAGCTGCTGCTGTTTATTATGAAATATTTTTTGACAATACATTAAAAAAAACAACAACAACCAAAACAGTAATCATGCGTTATCAAGTTACCTCAATCTGAAATCCCTTTTCAGTTCATGCTTTATTTCCTTAATCTTTTCTTCACAATTATTTGTAGAGAATAAAAATTACGAACTCAAAAATACAAGTAAAAACGAAATATTAGAAAGAATGTTTTAAAGAGAGAGAGAGAGAGAGAAAAAAAAAAAGCATTCACAAACAAAAGTTTACAAATACAATAAAATAGAATCAAGCGTTTATTAATTTTAGGTTCTCACCTCTTCAACTCCAATCTTCCGGCAGGCTTCCAGAAAATTTTCGACATTCAGTCTACATTTGGCAATGGTTAACTTTGGCTGCAATTGAAAATAATAGAAATAATGTAAAATAAATTGTATTTATCAAATGGCAATTTTTATAATCCTTTGATAGATCGTTAACGGTTAATCAAAAAACTTTTTCGTTTTAAATTTAAACACAACTTACCACGGCAGGAGAAGGAACGTGAATAGAGGCAACGGCTCTGGGACGCACATGATTAACAAGATGGCATAGAACAACTCCATCCATCAAGGCAGAAGATAAGTCGCTTGGGAGGGAAACTTTTAATCGAGTCTCAATAATCTGGAGAAAGAGGCCAAAAATAAATCGATAGAAACAAAAAAAAAATAATAATAAATCAGAAAATGATGATAAAGCATATTGTTAAAAAGATATTAAAAAATTGTACCCCTCGGAGATTATCGATTAGTTGCTTTTCATGTTGTTGTTTTTCAAGTTCTCTCCTGTAGGTGAAATTGAGTCTTGAAGGGGCAGAATCAGGGTCAAAAGGTTGTCCACCTCCACTCCTTTTACGTGTTTTCAAAACACCCATTGGAGTAGGAGTGGATCCCCTTCCCACCATACCATTACGTAATCCACTTCCATTGGTACCAGTGTAAGGAGTACTCGAGGACTGAGGAGAGCTGGGAGTCATGTATCCCATGGTCGGAGTTCCGGAAATGGAATAAGGTGAATGGACTGTTTGGGAGTGGAAGGGAGAATCGGCTGAATCAAAGCTTGTGTTCGGAGAGTTGGGGGAAGAAGAAGAACTTTTCGTAGGACTTACACGTGACTGAAATAAAGAATTTTAATTACATCACATTCTTCTGACATTTTAAATTTTTAAAGTACTTTATTTATTTTCTTTAAGTTAGCTAAAATGTCATTTAAATTACAGAAAATTAATCAATATTTTGTTTTTTAACAATCGAGAAAACTTTCTTCTTGAAATAAAAAATTCAATTTCAGGAACAATAAATTTATCAATGTCATATATATATCATTGGATATATAAATATTTACACTTGAAATAATATGAGAAGTAAAACTAAATCTACTGAACTTCTACATTTCTCTTGGGTTACACTACAAAGCAGGAATATGGATTCAGATCAGGAGGGAAAAGCATATATTTAACAGAAGCTGACAACAGAGTCAGTGCTGTGTGAAGTTAAGAGAAAAAGCAATTTTGATAATACTAGAGTCCGGGTTGGGAAAATGCGTAAACTCTTAACTCAAATTCAGATTTCTCTAAATTCAATATATTTAAATGAGCACTTGCACTCAACTCGTGTGGGGCTGCTGGCCCCACATCGAGCGCGTATTCAGACCAAAACCAGTAGGCAACTTCAGTTACCTTAAGGTGGCCATACAACCTCTGGGGTAGGCTGAAGTGGACTAATCACTCACACATCTTAAACTACGTGATTACCGATAATGAAGTTAGGGTAAACTGGACAGATCTTTTGGCATTGAATCCAGGCATAAAAACAGTGACTAGAATCAGATTTTGAAATAGGAGAACACGGGAATTATCAAGGCTACAGCAGGTGGCGAGGGAGGAAGAAAATTACTCAGTAGGACTGATGTAGTTGAGTGAGGTGCAATGTACTGGGACAGGAGGAGTGGTCTCGAGTCCACGGCAAAAGTTATTGTACTCTGGAAGAGATGAGGGAGGAACACAGCGAAAGAGTGGGAGTTGTAATCAATAGAGAAATGTGACAGCATAATGGAGTGGAAACCGGTGTCCACAAGATTAATCAGAATAAGGTTTAAGACGAGAGCAAGACCGGTGACCGTTGTATAGTTTTACCCTCCTATTGAAATGGCGAGATAGGAGATAGGAAGCAAAGGGAGGACTTCTATGGGAGACGGACAGAGATTGTGAGGAAGAGGGTGGGAGAGAGATTGTGAGGAAGGGGTGGAAACGGGACAATCTGATACTTGTGCGACACTAACGCAAAAGTTGGAGCAAATAACAAGACCATTCAAGAGTAATGGGGTAACAGAGTTGGTGAAAGGAACTAAATTGGCGAACCGCTTCGTAGAGTTTTTGCGAGGAGTTTGACATGGTGATGGAGGAACGTTGTTCTTTCACAAGTTGTGTCACAAGGTCGCTTGGGTGTCATCAGATGGCAGAATATAAATTTAGATAGATTATTTCGCAATAAGATGGGGATGAAGAATATATTTGAGAGACGCGAGTAATAGAAGGCATGGCAAGCGATCATTTGATTAATATCAAATTACGATGAATCGCATGAATATGCAGAGAGGGTTGGAGATTGTAGGTGGGCTAGACTTGTAAAGACTGAAAGGGAAGGAAAAGTTTAAAATGAACCTTAGAAACAAATTTGAAATGTTGCAGGAGGAAGAGACTAAGGGTGAAGAAGAGCTACACAGAAAGGTGAAAAAGTGGGATGGTTTTAAACAGTATCTTTTGGGAGTTGCAAAAGAGAAAAAAAGGCAATAGTACATGTAAGGAAAAATAAAGAATCTCAGAGGAAACATAGTATATGAAAAATAAAAGAAGAAAACTAAAACAAATGTTAAATAGGTGTTTGGAGCTGGAGGAAGAGAAATGATAGAGTCTTGGTTGAAAAAAAAAACTCGGGTAAAGAGAGGGGCTAGGAGATGTGGAAGGTAGATAAATGAAGAGACGGGAAGGGCTGTCAGAGTTGGAGACACGGAAAGAATATATGAAATTACCAAAATACTGTGACTGGGAAAAGCTACATTAGGGAACGCTGTGAAGTAAAAAGTGGAAAATTGACTATTATTATACTACTATAGTAGTACAGTTGAAGAGATGGAAGGAACACTTTAGAGAGGTTTTAAATCAGGGAAGTAAAAATAGAAATATAAGAGATAGGAAAGGAAAAACAGTATGGGCCTACAAATAGGCTGAATGTGGAGACTGAACCCTCCAACCAGAAGAGAGATGAGCGGGACGAATGAAAAATAAAGACCACAGGAGTACTAGGTATGAAACAAATACAAGAGGAACTGATGAAGGAAAAATAGCAGACAGTGATTGAGAAATTGTGGAAGCTCTGACAAATGGATATTGTTAGTACCAAGTAAAATTCTAATGAGAGTAATCTTGGAAAGAATGAGGCAAAGGATAGATGAAATTTTGTGGTAGCAAAGGAAGATGTCGAGAGAAACGGGAGCTGGTGGTGGCCAACAGAACAAGATGGTGAGACATAACAAGTATGCAACATGCACTCAAAATGTGGCAACATTTGGTAAGCATGAGGAGCAGATTAGCGGTCCATTTTATTGATTCAATAAAAAAGCATTTATTTAAATATTTCATTCCTTAGGTTATAAGTTATAACATCACAAGTATAGAGACTGATTCGTTCACAAATAAGATTACTGTAATTTATAATTATTTTTAAACTGTAAAAGAATTCGATGGATGCCTAACATATTTCCTTTGAAACACTTTCAATTTTATTACATCATGGTAATGAAATGCTTTGGTGTCCATTTATAATTTACATCACATAAAATTTCGTACAATGGTCTCTATCTAGAGTTGTAAAAATATCTTTAAAAAAATTTGATGAGTCGGCGTTTCTTTTTATTAACCGAGGACAATCTCCGAGGCACTGGCAATTTATTTCTAGCTTCGCATCCTAGCCTCAAAGTTCGTCTCATTCTATACAAACAAACCAACAAAAAAACTAACCTTTACATAGGAAAGAACGGCTTCTTTTTGTATCGATTTAACATGCGCCCTTGTTAACTCTCTTGAATTTTCGTCTCTTAACTCAGTTGGTCGAGAATGGGAACCTCCTAAAGGCTGTATAATATATATATATATATATATATATATATATATATATATATATATATATATATATATATATATATATATTATATATATATATATATATATATATTATAATTTATGATATATATATATATATATATATATATATATATATTATATTATTTATATATATATATGGTAGTACTCTCATTATAACTTTTTGTAGCAAAAAAAATTTTAATTTATGTGTTCGTAGCTTATGCTAAAGATTTTGCGGCGGAGCAAAAATTTTATGCGATAAGTCCGAAAGTGAAATAAATATATATAACCCTCCTGTTGAGATACTCTTCAGTCAGATAAAATTAACAATAAGAATCAGAAGAAATAAACCTCAACTGAAGATACGTCTCTCCAGAACTCCTCCAGACTTCAACACAACTTTCGGCAAGGGGAGGTAAATTATTGGAAAAGTCCGCGACTCCGATCTCAAGGCAGTTTCCAAAGAATGGTCGGAAAGGGAGGTAACGCGTGAACAGTCCGTGACTCTAATTCGCATACGAAGAGTAATCTCAACAGAAAGGGACTTTATCAACACTAATAACTTTCATTTAAAATATTAATTAGTGTTGAATAAATACCTCATTCAAAAAATGGATCTTTAAATCACCAACCATCCTCTATATAGGGTGCTTGCTCACAAAAGAAGAAACCCTTTAGCAAGTATAGCCCTATATAATTGGTGACCCCGGAGAAGAACACGCCAGAACTTCAATCAACGCCTCTAAATAAACAAACAAAATGAAGAAAAAGAAAAAAAATACCTATCTACGCAAAAATTCAATCAGAACACTCAGAGAAAATGACTCGAGCAAATAAACATAGCAAACGAACTTCAATTTTCATTTTTAAATAAATTTTGGATATGGTCTTCATCTTTTCACAACTCTCACAGTTCGAGGATTCCTCGTCAGAATATGTAACTTCTTTACGGTATGGATTTTCTTTCATCATTCAAAGTTTGGATTATGGGCAGAAATCATTTTTGGATTCCACTACTACGAACTCTAATTCCTTTTCGAATTCTAAATGGTTCTGTGACCGCTCTTTTATGTATAAAGAAATTTTTTTTCAAAATAAAGGACCCTAAATTTTAAGCAATCTTCGTCTCTACATATATGTAACTTCCTTACGGTATGGAATTTTTTTTCAATCATTTAAGTTTGATTATGGGGCAGAAACATTCATTTTTGGGATTCCAGCTACGAACTTGGGATTCCTTTTTTGAATTCAATTGGTTTCTGTGACCGCTCCCTTTTATGTATGAAGAATTTTTCAATAAAAGGACCTAAATTTCAAGCAACTTTGTCTCTACATATGTCAAGCAATGTTTCTTCTCGTAACTACAGCTTTTGAAAACTTTTTTCCTGCGCATTGATCAAATCATGGATACGTTAGAAACGCCTTATACTGGATCTTTCATTGGATTCAACGGTTCGATCTATGTGGCCTATTTAACTTGTGAAAACTCATTGTTCCATATCAAGCCTATAGGAATATTCACATTTTTTGTACTTTAGTACCTTGTTATTGTTTGTACCTTTGTTTATATCTAACGGATATAACCAAATTGCTTGTGTTTAAATGCACCTTTTATTTCTGTATATTATATAGCATTGTATTTTTATGTATTCAAATTATTTGTATATATGTTTAGATCTATTCGGATGTAACCAGTTTTGCTCGTATTTGAAATATAACATATTTTTACCTTCAATGTTTGTATGTCTACTTATGTCTTTGACATAATTAGACATGCTTGCATTTGAAAGTACTATAACTTTATTGTATTTTAGTTATTATTTTACCTCATTGATATGTCTTATTTGTTTTGTGCGCATTGTTAAATGCCCACAAATTTGTATACATTTGGATGAAGGTTAATTTTTATATCTTGTATAATTATTATAAATACTTTAATATCAGAGTTTAGCGTCGGAAGTAATGTAGTACTCCATTTTAACTTTTGCAAAAATTTTTAATTTATGTTCGTACTTATGCTAAAGATTTGCGCGAGCAAAAATTTTAGCATAAGGTCGAAGTGAAATATATAAACCCGTCCTGATGAGATACTCTTCAGTCAGATAAAAATTAACAATAAGAATCGGAAGAAATAAATCTCACTGAAGATACTCTCTCCAGAACTCCTCCAAACTTCAATCAAACACAACTTTCGGCAGGGGAGGTAAATTATTGGAAAAGTCCGCGACTCCGAATCTCAAGAGCAAGTTTTCCAAAAGAAGAGTCGGAAAGGGAGGTAGACGCGTGGAACAGTCCGTGACTACTAATTCGCCTACGAAGAGTATCTCACAGAAGGGACTTTGACACATCTTTACTTTCATTGAATATTAATTATGTTGAATAAATACCTCATTCAATATGGATTTTTAAATCACCACCATCCTCTTATATAGGGTGCTTGCTCACAAAAGAAGAACCAATTTAGCAAGTAATAGCCCTATATATATTCTTCACTTTCTTTCTTCACCTTCCTCTTTGCCCCAAGATTGGGGGTAAGGTGCGCTACAAGCATCGGAAAAGAAAAGCAGTAGGAGAACATGACAAACCTGGACCATTAATTAGTGAGAGCTCGTCACCGACAGAAAATCCACCCTAGAGCATCATGGGCCGCGACAGACCCTCACTATGGTAAATCGTCATGTAAGGGTTCATCCCTTGCCCAGGTGGGCCACACCATGCGCCACGCCATACCAAAACCTCCCGCCATTCCTCTCCTATCAATGCACCTTTATTCCTCGCCTCTGCCAAACTCACATTTCTCTCCTTCAACATTCGTTCACCGACTCAATTCATATTTTCTCCTGTCTCCCAGGCCGGTCGGTTCCCAACACACTCTCACTATACATCCGCTTAACCAACCGGCTATCATTCATCCCTTTCCACATGACCAAACCATCTCAACATACTTTCATTTATTCTCTATTTACCCCCCTTTCTTCAACACCACACAACTCTCTAATATGTTCCTAATTCCTCATTTTATTAATCTTTTCACACCTAGCAGGCCCCTAAGATTGTCCATGCTGAAAGCACATTGAACTTTAAAGATCTATACTTCTTTTCCAGACCATAGTCCTTCACTACCATACAATAACACAGGTAACAACAACCCTCATGTAAGAACTCTTAGCGCACTCAAGACTTAGTCCCTTTACATTCACCAAGCGTTTAATTGAACAGCAACGTTTCCTGCGCATTCACAACTATCCTACTACACTGCATCATCCGTTCCCTTTCATCGCAACACATACCCTAAAATATTTAAACTCAGACACTGGCTCCAGCTGCTCATCATCTAGCATATAACTTCACACTGGGGACTGTCCTCACTGCACAACCATAACCTTACTCTTATCTAACGTTTAACTTTCAACCCCTCCTTTCACATAACCCTGCCAAATCTCGTCTAAACCAATCCTCGTCAAAACTCTGCTCAGATTCGCCCCACGAAACCAATTCATCCTTATATAATAATTAGGGAACCCTCACTCCTCTGCCATATTCTACCATCATTCTAAACCATTTCCTGCCATCCCTTGCCCACCTCGAATTCTTTCATAACCCCACCATTTACAATTTGAATAACCAGGAGACATAACACAACCCTGTCTCACTCCGCTATTAATCCTAAACCAATCACATTGACACACCAATTTATTCTTACACACGGCTTACTATCGATCATCAGCAATACTTTTGATTCCATTCCAGAAGCCTACCATACCAACACTATATTCACTAATACCTGCCATAAAGCTTCACCTATTAACTCCTATCATACGCCTGTTTTGTAAAATCCATAAAACCTAATATACATTTATTCTTCTTTCTCCCTCATTTTCTCAATCATTTGTTTCAAAATGTAAATTTTGACCACACATCCTCTACACTCCTAAACGCACCCTTGTTCTTTCACCAACCAGTCCTCAGGTCAACTCGACGCAGCTGTCATTTTGCACCACAAATACCAGCAATACCTTCCTACATACACACTCAATAAACTTATTCCCCTATATTTCTACAGTTCCCCTTTTCTCCTTACTTATATAAGGGTAACTATTACTGCTCTCCTCCAATCCCTTAGAACTATACCCTCCATAAACGCTTTATCACACAAACTTCCAAATCCAATCATTCACCATCTCGGCTCCGCTCTTGATCATTTCCCCAGTAATTCATCTATACCTCGCAGATTTACCATTCTCAACTTTCTCACTACTCTACCCATTGCATCCTCCTTACTAGTGACCTCATCCCGCAAAATACCTATTCCTTCTTGCCACCTATCAAACCCACCACATTCACTAATAACACCTCATCATTACTGTTAATATGTGCAGATTTTCGAAGTGTTCTTTCCCACTCCCCTCACATCCATTTCATCAGTTACAAAAGCAACATCCCCTATTCATTATTCTAGAGCATTTCCCTTATTCTCATTCTTAACCTTTCGCGCTTCCTTCCAGAAGAGCTTCCCTATTCACTTGTATGTCCTCCATTCATCCCCTTCCAACTATATTATATATATTATCATATATATATATATAATATATACAAATATTTATTATATATATTTATTATATTATATATATATATAATATGTATATATAGAGCTTTAAATCTACATAAGATATAATAATATATATATATTTATATATATATATATATATATATATCTAATATAATATATATCTATATATATTCACATATATATATATATATATATATATATATATATATATATATATATATATATCATCCACCTTCTTTCCCCAAGACTGGGGGTAAGGTGCGTACCATGCACCGGAAACAGAAAAGTAGTAGAACATGACAAGTCGAAAAGAGAGCCCAGCCTTACCACCCCTTTATACCTATTAGTTAGAACTCGTCGCAGTCAGAAAATCCACCCTAGAGCTTCACGGGGCCGCGACGGACCCCCCCACAAATGGAAATCTCGTCAGTGTGGGGGTTTCATCGTCCTTGCACAACCATACCCCCTTACAAAACCCCGCCATTCACTCTCTTATTATGCACCTTTCTTCTCGCCTCGTCCAAACTCTCATTTCTCTTCTCCAGGCATTCCTTTACTGACTCAATCCACTTTTTCTTAAGTCTCCCAGCCGCTCAATTCACAACACACACACACACTACTATACATCCGCTTAACCAACCGACTATCACCCATCCTTTCCACGTGACCAAACCATCTCAACCTACTTTCATTTATTCTCTCAATATCCCTTCTGTCATACCACACAACTTCTAATACGTTCATTCCTCATTTTTAATCAAATTCTTCTCACACCTAACACGCCCCTAAGATTTGTCCATCTGAAACGCATTGTACTCTTTAGATTCTATACTTCTTATTCCAGACTATAGTCCTCACTACTATACATTAACACTGGTAACAACATACCCTGATTTAAGATCCCAGCGCACTCAAAACTTGGTCAGTTTACATCACCAACGATTTAATTGCACAGGCCACCCCTCTCTCCATTCCAAGTTTCCTACTCTACACTCTGCAACATCCTTTTTCTTATCATCCAACATATATACCAAATATTTAAACTCAGACACTTGTTCCAGCTGCTCACCATCTAACATAACTTAACACTGAGGACTGTCCCCACATCAACAACCATAACCTTACTCTTTCTACGTTTACTTTTTCAACGCCTCCTTTTACACGCCCTACCGGAATCTCATCAAACCTCTTTCTAGAATCACTGCGAACAAACCAAATAATCCGCATATAATAGGTAGGGCACCCTGCCAACTCTCTACATCTCCAACATTCTAAGCCACTATCTTCCGCCTGCCACCGCGGACCCACCTCTAAATTCCTTTCCTACCCCATATATAATATATACAAATTGAATAACCAAGGAGAACATAACACAATCCCTGCCTCACTAAGCTATTAATAATTAAACCAATTACTTTCGACGACCATATCTTTTAACACACGCTTTCAAACGTCATTTATTTTTGATTCCATTCAGAATCTAACCACCAACACCATATATGCACACTAACACCTATCACACGCCTGTTGCCCTATTAATCCTATCATACGCCTGTTGCATAAAATCCATAAAACTGAAATACAATTTAATTCTTCTTCTCCTCATTTTCTCATCAATTTTTTTCAATGTACAAGATCCACACATCCTCTACACTCCTAAACGCAACCTTGATCTTCACGCAATCAGTCATT
>JABUQX010099116.1:37500-40558 GCA_015478945.1 Trachelipus rathkii
TGTAATGAAGAACCTTAAAAACTAAGACCGAATAAGACAAAAAAAAGTAGATATCCAAAAAACCAAAAAGTGGAGACTGGCAAAATAAGATGACTTCTTGATATGTCTAGAAATAGGACCCAAAAATAAAAACGTCTTGGTCTAAACTTTAAGATATAAAACAAGAACCAAAAACAAAAACATCTGTTAGCAAGTGTTATCGCCCAGGAATAAGATGACAAAAAATAAGACCCTGTAAAAAAATGAATTAACACAGGAATTAGTTTTTAGAACGTTTAAAAAGTTAAGAATTATTCAAACCTCAATTTTTACAATTTAATGAAACAATTAATTAAAGTAAGTGTATTTAAATAGATCTTACGCCTAGAACGATAAGAACGTTTGTCAATGAGGGGTCTTTTATCAAGAGTCATTTTCCTGACAGATGAAATAATTCCAGGGGATGACGAGTCTTGGGTAAGTACTATAAAGCGGAATGAAGTTGATTACTTTCATGGGTCTGTTTTAGATAAATGTTAATTAGCGATTTCAAAACCAAGGTTACATACGCTGTGATCCTTAATGTGTAGTTGTTCCTAACTTCCACTTTCATAGTTTACATTCCGTGATTTAATGGGAATTATGGCACTTAACCTCATGATATATTTTGGTAGTATTCTTCTTGTATTAACTTTAATAAGCTTTTCTGACTATTTGTTTGGTCATAAGGTTTAATTAGAAATTTAAAATCATGGGGATTACTAACTCGTAAGATAGGAGAAACTGATGTAGTAACCCATATAAACGCCAAAGAGTAAAAAAAAAAAAAATTATACAAAAAAAAAATCATTTTAAACATTTCAAGCCGCAATAAATTTTCCGAAGTCTCTCTCAATCTCATTAATAAAATAAGGAATTCCATTTCTAGGATATTTTGGTTCAATACTTGGAACTATACTACTATATAATATAATTTGACCTGAACTGCCACACTCGACGCCCTAACACTCTTCCCACACTAAGCCTAAAAACCCCCACCTTACTGTTCGAAGGCATATAAATGACAAGAGCGAATAAGACTTAGTTTTCCAGTGGGATAGTTAGAGGGATGATTGGGTAATATTGGAGTCAGGTGCCTAAGTAAGTTAAACACCTTTAAGTAAGTTTAGAAATGAATATTAGTGATCGTAGGTTCTACTTATTAGTAAGTTATTACCTTACATAAAACCTACCATTAATTGGAATATAGAATAGGATAAGGCTACAGTAAGTAAGGAAAATAAGATTTGAAAGTAATGGACCTTCTTCGGAGATGGGATGGGAAATGCAAAAAAAATTATATTAGTAATTTGACATTGATAATAAATAGATTTATTAATTATTTTTCGTCCGAGAAGATTATCTTTTTAGATAATAAGTTTATGGTTATACATATAAAGTAATTTTTTAAAAGTAGCAAAAATGTTTTTTTAATGATAATGGTCTATATTAACCTACCATACATTAGAAATATCGCAATCCCCGAAAGTAAATTTGGAATTATTTGGGGAAATTTTATTTTTTGCTTAAATTCAATAATAATAATAATACAATTTTGTTTAATAATAACAAAACTGAAAAGTGAGTACCTTTACTTTATTGTAGTAGTACTCTTTACCAACCGGAATGTATTCGGTTGTTTTTTGAAACTTTCGGATGGGAAGAACATCGATGAAATGCTGCATTGGCATCCGGAGAATCATGCCTGAAATAATGAAACTGACGCTCACCGCTCTACCCCCTGCCAACAATCGCTCATATGACTGAGTCAAGGTTTGGAGAAGAAAATATATGTAGGCCACAATAAGTCGCATAACTGGCTGCGAATGGACACACTATATATTTTTCTCTCTCCCGTCTCTAATTTATATAATACTATATATATATATTTAAAAACCCCTGGGGGGGGGGCCCCCCCAAAAATGGGCCTAGAGCTAGTAATGGAGTAATCGGTTACTCATATGAGAGATTAACAACCTCTAGTTTTTTCTAAGGATGTTGAATTTAATATAGATTAAGTAGGACAAAGCCCATTTTTACGTTTTCCCCGGGTTTAAAGGTGATTGATAATTTTGAAGGAAGTTTTTTGGAACCATGGTTTGGTGTGAGAAGAGACTGGTTTACTTGCTTAATGCAATCGGAATTTGTTGCCCGAGTCGTTTGATCAATTCTAATCGCCATTGTTAGATCGGGAACGTAAATGATGTTTCATTTTAGGGCTTGTCGCACCAATACTAACTGGCGGGCTAGCATCTTTCTCCGAGTATTGATTTTAAATGAATTGATAAGTGTAGTGGAGGAAATCACTATCAAGGGAAAAGTATGGAATGTTTATGTATGAAATCTCGACTGAAACCGCTGTGGTGTTCATGTGGTTTAAGGCCTCCTCTGATGGCATTTATTCCAATGTCCTTAGAAGCAGGGTTTAATAAGATGTTTTAGTTTTTGTTGGGGAATGGCCTCATAGCTAAACTAAGCTTAATGCTGGCTCCGCGTGTCAAAAAACATCAATTGTCAACAGTTAAGGAACCTATTTTGTTCAAAAGCTAAGGAGTATTTTTAACTGATTTTTGTGGGTTAAATTTTTACAATTGACTAGTGACAATGCGTACATGAGCCTGTGTAATTCCTAATTTTTAGTGTAATCGCCAATTGTAGTGACAGGAAGTGCGTTTAGTGTGATTCTGTGTTTTCTGTAATATCAAGAAAGTAAGGGAGAAGACGTTTCTTTGGTTTGTGAATTGTAAGTGTGAATGATTCCATGTTCATGAATGGAAAACAGGATGAGAAATCTGTGTTTGGTTTTTCTTCCACAGGTGGATTTACTTACAACTGGTGACCTTAACTTTGGTAAAGAAGGACTATGGTTTTGGTAAACAAAGGTTAGATAAATTAGAATTAGGTGCACAAGAGTTAGGTAAATAGGTATTGGAGGTAAACACAAAAAGAGTCCAAGGTAAATTAGTAGTAGGTTAACCTTGTTAGGTAAATAATTATTGTTAGGTTACAGCAAGGGATTAGGCCTACATCACCTCACGCT
>JABUQX010099117.1:5000-10437 GCA_015478945.1 Trachelipus rathkii
ATAAATATCATAAAAATATTATGAAAGAAAATTAATTATGGTTAATTACCATACAATATTCATAAAAATGTTTCGGTCATATCTCGTTTTTAGTACGTTTTTTGGAGAAGTTTATATTAAAAAAGGAGAAGTTTTATTAATAATGAAAAGTTGAAATTACCCTTTAAAAGAGAAAATAACGTATTCAATATTTATTGTGTGAAGTTCAAAATTTTTGCTATTTCTTTACTTTCTTATCTTTTTATTTTAAGTTTTTTAAACAATTTTATTTAGTCAATTAAGATTGATAACGATAAAATTCTCTCTCTCTCTCTCTCTCTCTCTCTCTCTCTCTCTCTCTCTCTCTCTCTCTCTCTCTCTCTCCTCTCTCTTCTCTCTCTCTCTCTCTCTCTTAATATCCTTAATATTAGTTTTAAATTTGACTGGGTTAACTTCGTTAGGTTAGGTTAGGTTATTACGTTGAGTTTAACGTTAGGCAGTTAAGTTAGGCTTGGTTAGGGTTACATTGCATTAGATTAACAAAGATTTAAATCTTTTTTTTAAATTTTTTTTTATTTATTTCATAGTTTCTTGCTAATGACATTCTTATTAATCCCACACGCTTGTTGGACCAATATATATAGGCCCTATATATATATATATATATATATATATATATATATATATATATATATATATATATATATATATATATATATAATATAATATATATATATATATATATATATATATATATATTAACTTATAATTATATTTTCTTATAAAAAACTTATTTTAATTTTCTTAAATTTAACTAATAATTTTTCTACCCAAGATTTCAAAAATTTAAATTAAATTGTAAAAATTTAAGCAAAAATTTTATGGATCAGAGAAAAACGTACCAAAAACGAGACGTAAACCAAATGTTTCACCAAAGTCCACTCTTGCTTTTTAAAGTAATGACATAACACGTAATATAATCAATGTTTTCTAGTTATTTCATGAATAAGTAAAGGAAAAATAATCTTATCAATCGAATTTATATTCATAATATTTTTGATTGGCCAAAAATTTTCAGTCAATATAAAAAAAAAATAAAAATTTTTAGTCCTTTTGCAAAACTTTCAAAACTTTCCTTTATTAAATTTTGTCAATATTAAAAAAAAAAAAGTATATAAAATAGGAAACTCCTTAACATAGTTGCTTAAGTTTACTTTTCAACAAATTTTAGGTTTTTTTTTTCCTTACATCAAAATTAATAATGTTTGCTTTGGAAGAATAAAAAAAATAGAATTTGACGAAGTTAATTCGCTTCAACTTTATCTTTAATTAAGAGAAAATATATTCGCCTAATGCATTAAATATCGTATCTGAGTCTCGTTGTGTGTGTGTGTGTGTGTGTGTGTGTGTGTGTGTGTGTGTGTGTGTGTGTGTGGTGTGTGTGCGTGGTGATGTTGTGGTGGGGTGTGTATGTGTGAAAGAGTGTGTGTTTGAGTATATGTAGGTGTGTTTGCTTTGTGTGTTGTGAGAAAGATGTGTGTAAGTGTTTGTGAGGTGTTTAGGTGTGTGTGTTGTGTGATTATGTGTGTGTGTGTGTGTGTGTGTGTGTGTGTGTGTGTGCCAGGTGTGTGTGTGTGAATGTGGCCATGTACGCATATACATTTGTACAAGTTATGAGGTATTATAACTTTTTGAACTTCAGTACAAGCTTTCTTTGAAAGATTTTATTTATATTATAGAGCAGTGTTTCTCAAAGTGGGCGATAACGCCCCCTTGTGGCGCTGGACGCCAGAAGGGCGGCCAGGGGCCTAGAAAAAAAAGGGGTGTAAGTATTAGTAAGTTTTAGTCATATTTCTTTTTAATATATAATATAGATATATATATATATATATAATATTATATATATATATATATATATAATATATTATATATATATATATAATATATATATATATATATATATATATATATATATATATATAGTTATATATATATATATTTGCATTGTGGTTAGTAAAAAAAATTGGCGGGGCGTTGAAAAATAATTTGATTTCAAAAGTGGGCGGTAAAAGAAATAGGTTGAGAATCTATGTTATAGAGTGAGTGGGTGGCAAAGGCCATTGTGTTGATTTTTACAATATTTCGTGAGTTAAAAAAAAATCAATTAATAATAATAATAATTAATAATAATATAATAATAATTATAATAAGTTTCATAGTCAATTAATAATAATAATAATAATAATAATAATAATAATAATAATAATAATAATAATAATAATAATAATAATAATAATAATAATAATAATAATAATAATAATAATAATAATAATTAATAATAATAAAAATAATAAAATAAAAATAATAAAAAAATAAAATATATAATAATAATAATATAATAATAATAATAATAAAATAATAATAATAATAATAATTAATAATATAATGAATAATAATAATAATAATAATTTAACAGCTGCGGCATCGAGGGAAAGATATTCCGACTCCGCTTCCTGTTTGGATTCCTTAAAGTAATTAGAAGAGAGAGAGAGAGAGAGAGAGAGAGAGAGAGAGAGAGACGAGAGAGAGAGAGAGAAGAGAGAGATGAGAGAGAGCAGAAGAGCAGAGAATAGCCGCGCATACTCGCAGATATGAAATTACCAACCATTTGGCTTATGATATGTAGGGTCTCCCATGACATCCCAATGCCTATTGGTTCGCTTTTCTTTTCTTCTTTTCTGCGGCCTCATTCCCACACTCATCCTCCAGACATCTTACAGACACCACCTTTTTTCCACAATATCAATACACATACATATATCCACACCCCTCTTCTAAACAACATCTTACAGACATTCCTATCCCTTATATTCCTATGTGTTTGGGAGAAAGAATTGCCCACAATCGTATGTCCTGCTTGTCGTAGAAGGCGACAAAGGGTGATAGTGCGTTGGCTGCCCACTACCAATTATCTGTTTCCAGGAATGCTAATGCATACCTCGGAGAAGGTGTGATCGCCGTAAGCGACCTTCTATCTTGCGGCGAAAATGTATGTATCGTATTGGGACATGGAATGTCAGAGGAATAAATGTTGAGGAGAAGAGAGAGAGTGATGGATGTATTTAGAAAAGCAAATTTTATTTGTTCGCTGTGACATGAACAAGATAAAAGGAAAGGTGAAATGAGTGATGTGGTGCTGTAATGTGTATTTTGGCTGTGTGGAAAAGGAATGAGAGGGGGAGAGAAGAGTCCACTTGTGAGTACTGAGCTAGGTAATTTTGTGTGTGACTACTAGAATTAGCTGTCAGCTTAGTGGGGCAGCTTAAAATTTTATATCGCATCTGTACTATATATATATATGGTATATATATAATATTATATAGAGTATAGTACTATAATATATATATATATATATATATATTATATATATATATATATATATATAATATATATATATACATAATACATATAATATATTATATATATATATATATATAATATATATATATATATATTTATATATAATTTAAAAAATTATATATATATATATATATATATATATTATATATATAGTTGTTTCTAATATATATAAATATTATATATATATATATATATATATATATATATATATATATATATATATAGTATATATATATATATATATATATATATATATATATATATAATATATATTATAATATATATCTATATATTATAATATATATATAAGAAAGAAAGATAAAAACTAAAATATTTGTATGAAATAATAAAAGAATTAACATTAAAAAAAAATTATTTATTAAAAAAAATAGAATATAAAATACAATATGCAATGATGGAAAATTCACAATAGAGCAGTTGCAAAATTGATATTATTAAAAATAATTTCCTTGGTTCAACGCAAATTTTCAACTACTGTTTGAATAAAAAATAATCATAATTGTCAAACAAAAATTTTCTGTGTATACTCATCATAGCAACCCGTTGAACCTGTCATCTTCCATAGTACTTCTTAGCCAAGTCTTGATCCTTCGCAGAGTACTGAAAGGCTCTACTGTAACTGTGGTGCATGGCTGGGAGAATAGTATAATCAAAGCCTTTTTCGTCACGGAAAGAAAGGATCAAACTCCTTTAAGACTTGGGCGACAACAAGATCTTTTAGTTCCTCACTACTCAGTTTCTTGTCCTTCAAATTTTTACCAAAGTTCTAGCTCTTCTTCTATGCCTTCCAAGTGGTAAAAAACTATAAAATGAAGCTGTCTTTTCATTTAACTCATCGATTGTTCTGAGTAGCATTGGAAAGGATTAGATATGTCAAATAGCATAAGGACCAGTGATTTCAGTAGAACCGTAATTCCAACAGAAGAGTTATAGAATCCAGATACACGAATTAATTAAGAAATCTTCTCCAGAACTCCGTGAATTTGTTTCTGGATGCGCTGTGTGCTGCTGCCATATACAAACAACCCTGTATATTCAGTCAGAGTTTCCCAGTTTGCCGCATTTGATTAGCTTCTTAATACTTCATCGGTATTTTTTCTTATCTTTTACGATGCTCCTAACCATTTCCCACAATGCTGTCAATGTGCTGCGAGCTTTGACGATATCCAAGGTCTTAGATTGGAGAGCATTTACAATTGTCTACACCGCAGAGTACTTCGCGATCAATATCATAGACATGACGAATGACGACTTACATGCCGCATGAACTGCAACTGAAAAAGCTCTTTTTATTGTCGGTATTTCCTTCAATGGAAAGGATTTCTAATGCTTGCTTCATTCGTACAAAGTGCTCCTTATACACTCTGATGCACTTGTGTTCTTCAGACCATCTGGTCTGGCATAGGCTGGGGATGTTGGCATTAATTTTCTTCTCAAGACCGACTCGCGGAAAAACGTTAATAATGTCCTTTATATTTCCCACAGTATGCGGATTTCTGGTATCTGTGTCAAAAATCATTACTACAGATTTATTTGTGTGAAGACAATGAAGAACAATTTTTTTATATTAACTTTTCCCCCATATGCTTGGACCACCTCCTCCTTTACCAGACATCGTAGAACAGCCATCGAAAACCAAGCCCACGCATTTCGGGATCCAGTTCTTCGTTCGTGACAAAATCGTCAATGTCTTTCGCAATGTTTTTGCGTCAAGCGATTTCAGTTCTACAAAGTCAATAAATTCTCTTTGACTTCAATCGGACCTTTAACGAAATAGCTCAACCCCTATGGATTAATTGCTTCCTTTCCCAGAAATATCAGCGTTTCATCTGCTAGAAAACTATTAGCCGCACGCCTCCTTTACCTTATTAAACTAAGTTTTCCTTTTAGTGTACCACATAGAGAACCTTTGAATCTCATTCTGAAATCTGACTGATTGTATTTGTTGGCATTTTTCTTCCACTTTTTCAAAAAAATTGGTTTTCAAAAAATGACTGCTATCTCCCATATCTCTCTC
>JABUQX010099118.1:0-2500 GCA_015478945.1 Trachelipus rathkii
GTTACACTAACACGCTTATTTAATATTATTTGTTTGAAATTCTCTGCTGCTATTGAGGCATCTTAATGCCATTCTGAATTTACATGGACTTTATCACGTGAATATATATCTCTATATTTTCTAAATGGTTTTACGATAAATGAGCCAAATATACCTCTTTGGATAGAAGGTCTAAATAAGACACACAATCTGCAAAACGGTCCTTTCAATATTTTAGAATACGCTAAAGAAAATGCCTCTTCCTTCTTGCCCATCATAAAGAAAATGCCTCTTTCCTTCTTCAACATCTTTAAAATTGTACGTAATTGGTGGTTTGTATGGTTTCGTTAATAAGTCAAACTTTAATCCATCTGTAATATTGGTTCTAATTATATAATTTCCAATATCCAGGATATTTCATTTTGGTGCATTATAACCCAAGTAGTAACACTACTAAATTTAATATCAATAACAGTATTGGACTCAATACCACTTGAATTATCATCAACATTAGTTCGTAGTTTGTTCAATCACAAGTGAATTATTGTTATCAATCCTAGGCCTTTTAATTATAAACTTACCCATATTTCAGTATTACTTTCTCAGATAATTATAAAAATAATATTTTTACCCACCCCCGCTACTTCGTTCGGCTTTACAAGCACACAAGCAGTTATCTCGCTTCCCATCAACAGTTCTCAGTATCTCATCGTACAATTCCTATTATGATGCAGAGCAAATAAAAAGCTATTATGCATCTAAAGTCTTCATACCTCGTTTAAAAAAATACACACAATTCAGAATTATTTTCAAACGTGTTACGATTCTCGGATTGGGGCAACAACGAATGTATGGATGGGGGTATACATGAGCGACATTACAAGTGTGGAGGATCCAGGGTAGGCATGGCCCTCCCCTACATTTCCAGCCACAAAGTATCTCAAGATAAAAATATGCTTTTCATATATATATATATATATATATATATATATATATATATATATATATATATATATATATATATATATATATATATATATATATATATATATATATATATATATATATATATATATATATATATGAGTTCACACTTTAATTTTTTATTTGATTTCTCTGACTTTCTCTGATCATATTCAAATTTTTCCTGACCAGCGTGTTCGTTATTTTTTGTGGCATATAAAATATCTATTAATCATTATTGCAGCCTATTTACTCAGTTCATACATTAAATTATTGAAAATTTGCTTTAGAAACTGTTCATCATCATGGATGAATTTAAGAAAAAATTTTTAGTAATCAGCCTATACCTTCCCCATAGCCGTCCAACGCACTCCTTTTTTATTTTTTCCAAAAGTAAACGGTTTTATTTATACAAAAAGAAAATAAATTAAAAGCTTACATTAATAGCCTAGGTGAATAACGTCCACTGTGATCACAAAAGTTCTAAATGGGGAGATTTAGGTTAACTTTTTCTTCTCAATCAACTGAATTTTTGATTTTATAGCGTCTTCTTCTGTCAAAGCTTTCAGTTTTAACATCTTTCCCTGCTCTTCAAGTTTATAGATCTGTATGGATAATTTTCTTTTTTTCAACCTTTTTATTCTCTTCTTCTTTTTGGTTCTGTTTTGACTCTTTGAGATGCTCTTCATATCTCCTATGGGCAGCTCTTACATTTGTCAACATTTTTTGAGTGATAGGATCTTTATGAAAACTTTCATGAGATCTTATAGCATTGTGCACTATTTTTTGAGAAATAAGACTTTGTTCTTTCAGATTCTCCACTAAAATTGCTTAATTTATAGAAAACCCTCCTTCCACTGTCACATTTCCATGCGAAAATATCAGTCCTAATTTAATAATTTTCCACAATTCCACATAACATTGATTCCCAGGTACTATAGAAGAAAAATACTAATTAAGTCTCTTAAAAAGACAGTCACCATCCAAAAATATTTTGAATTTTAATTCAAGGGTAGAATGAGCTTCACTGCAAAGTAGAGTGTATTGTGCTTTTGCTTTCTAGAAAAATAGGGAGCAACTCCATGGTTAATCACATATTTACATTTCATCGGCCCCATTTTAAAATTTGAAGCTATCGCACTATCTGGAAACATTAATTTAAATGTTTCCCCTATATCTGCACACGAGTTTAAAGACATTTTATCATCCACCACCTTTAATGCCCATAGTATTTCAGATCTTGTAACATCATCTTTAATGCAAAAAAGATGAAACTGATTGATAAACTGGTTTTGGTTGGTTATTAATAAAACACTCAGGGTCATTTACAATCGGTTGAGTATGATTAGAAGTTGATGGAATGGCATAATTTTTAGTGCACACACTTTCACTAATATTTGTATTATTAGAACATGTAACAAAAAAGTTTTTCAATGATGGTTGGTCCTGCTGAGTTTTGATTAAATTCAAATGAGTTTCCATTCTTGAATGTGAAACTTCGACTTGGCGCCCATGTTAGATAGATCAAAGTTCTTTTTACATGCTTTACAGTATGCCT
>JABUQX010099118.1:5000-10000 GCA_015478945.1 Trachelipus rathkii
AAAACCTCCCCACCCGTATCCCTCCCAAGTTAACCAATCCCCTACTTCCCCAGACGTTACATTTTGTTCCCCCTCCCTACATCCCCTACTAACCTGGGACACTGTTACCGACCTACAATCGGACCACCTTCCTATTCTTATTTCTCTAAACTCCCCTCATCAATCCCCCCAAAAAAAGACTACTACATACACTAACTATAAAAAAGCAAACTGGCCTGCATTTACTAACCATATAGAAACCCATATTAACCCAATACCAATCCACGATACAACTTCCCTACACACCTCCATTATTCACTTAAACAATACAATCATTAAATCAGCAAACCTCTATATACCCAAAGGCCACAGAAAATCATACAACCCTGAGATCAACCAACTCATTAAACAAAGAAACTCCCTCCGAAAACTCAACCCGTACACCCCACACATTTCTAACCAAATAACAAACCTAAACACCCAAATCTCTAACCTCATAACCACCAACACTACCAATAAGTTTTCAGAATACTTACAACATAACATCTCACGCTTAGACAATAAGAAAACCTGGCAAGTCATTAAAAATTAAACAACTCTCAAAACAACCCCCACAATCCCACGAATCCCCATCTTTACCCAACAACAATCAGACAGTCTTGCTAAACATTACACCAATATCTCTCGAAAACCAACCCACCCCGATAACAGGAAAATAAAAAAACAACTCAGAAAACTCCCATTAGACCACACCCTCCCACCCCCATTCACAACCAACATGACAATAGAAGCCATTAAAACCCTCAAAAATTCAACAGCGACAGGTCCAGACTCAATATCCAACCTACACTTAAAACACCTTGGAGAAAAAACAATTCTCCTAATCACAGAAATCTTTAACAAATCATGGCAGCTCAACTACATACCCCCAATCTGGAAGCAAGCATTCATAATTCCAAAACTCAAACCAAAAAAAGACCCTAACTCCCCTCCTCCTACCGCCCAATCTCTCTGCTTTGCTCCATTAGTAAACTGCTAGAGAAATTAATACTAAACAAAATTTCCCACCCCATTACTCTCCCAGATTTCCAACACAGATTCAAAAGCAACCACTCCACAACTACAGCCCTCACCTCCCTCACACAACACATCATTAATGGTTTCAACCAATCCCCTTCTCATAGATCTATACTCACTGCAATAGACATAAATAAAGCATTCGATACCGTCCCCACACACATCCTTATTCAAAAAATCCTCCACTCTCCCCTAGAAAATAATGACAAAAAATGGCTCTCCAATTTCCTCACCAACCGTTTCGCTAAGGTCTTATACAAAAACAACCTCTCCCATTCGATCAAATTACAAAATGGCGTCCCACAGGGCGCCATTCTCTCCATTTTTGTTCAACTTTTTCACAGCAGATTTACCTACCCCAACCCACCAAACTAATTACTTACGCAGACGACATCAGTCTTATTTCCCAACACCCAGACGTAAACATAGCCACACAACATAACCAAGAATATTTACATCTATTAGAAAATTGGTTAAGCTCCAACAGAATGATAGCATCCCCCCTTAAATCCTCCATCACCCTTTTAACCACTGACCGTCACCAATCCTCCCTCCATCCTATAATCACCCTGAACAACAACCCCCTTCCATTAAACAAAACCCCAAAAATACTAGGACTTACCTATGACACACACATGACGTTTTCCCCCACACATCGACCAATACTTCCTCAACCCAATGAAAACTAAACACCCTCCGAACCCTCTCTCAACACAACTTCAGCGACAGGAAACACACACTCACCACTACTTATAAACAACTCCTCAGAACAACTCTAAACTATGCCTCACCAGCATGGTTCCTAGCACTCTCAAAATCGAACACAAATAAATTACAAATTTCTCAAAATACAGCCCTCAGAATTATCACAGGCTGCACAAAAACCACCCCAATCCAACATTTACACGATGAAACTTCCATCCTCCCCATCTCCACACACTTGGAGATGGTGGGAACTCAATTCTATCAGAAAACACGTAATCCATCCCACCCTTGTCACCAAATTCTCTCCCACCCCCCCCGACAAAGACTAAAATCCCCCCTTCTTCACCAGCTCAATTCTATTACAACACATACAACATAATTCCTCCTTCCCCTCCCAATAGGTCATGGATTACACATATCCATACACATCTAACCAACACATACCTACAAAACCGCCCAAATAACAATTTACTAAACATCCCCTCCCCAAAACTTTCCCCTAGAGAAGAAACGCTGTCCAGAGGCCAAATCGACCTCGCTCGGAGCAGATCGGTCACCACCCGGGGCTCGTGCATTATAAATACAGATTCAAACTAGACAACTCCTCCCCCACTTGCACTAGATGTCACAATTCCCAAGACACAATAGAGCACCTCCTTCTGGTGCCCTGCTCTCGACCCCCCCGCGCCGATTTCTCTATAACTTCTTTCCTTGATGTGGAACCGCCCGGTGGCGGCGGCCGGCTTCCTGGAAGCAATGTGGCCCTCCAAATAAGGTAAAGGTGGGCGAGGGGGCGAGGGAAACAAAAATATATATATATATATATATATATATATATATATATATATATATATATATATATATATATATATATATATATATATATATATATATATATATATATATATATATAATAATAATAATAATAATAATAATAATAATAATAATAATAATAATAATAATAATAATAACCAATTGTCATAAAACTTGGTAATTGTTATATAAAACTAACATTAAAATATAAAAATTAAGTATATAAATTGTAAGGTAATTTTATTGGAAATTAAGTTTTTAACTAACAATAAAGGGTTAGCGGACAGTTGCAGACTTCAATGGTGGAAAAAAAATATTATTACCGATAGAATTAGCACATTGCGATAGCGGACTGGCAAAGAAAAAAAAAGTTGCGGAATTTCAGAATTTCGATAGCGGACTGGCGAAGCAGAAAAAAGTTACGGAATTGCGAACTGCGGAATGTTCAAAAAAATTAGAGGAATTGCGAATTGTGGACTAACAAAAAAGTTGCGGGTGCCGACCTCTGGAATCTGTAAAGAAATTTTTGTTTAAATTTTAGGTTACCATTTTACGTGTTGCAACTTGTATAGAACAATGTAGCATGCTGACAATATCATTATATATATATATATATATATATATATATATATATATATATATATATATATATATATATATATATATATATATATATATATATATATATATATATATATATATATATTAATATGCGTTTTGTGTTATGTTCAACATATAATTACATATTATTATGTACGTCACTGTACGTGTTTGATCGTGTTAATGCAGCGAAGACGAAGCGCAAGCTATAGACAAGCTTGGTACGCCGTACGCGTTTGATCATGTTTGATACAATCATACACGAAGATAGAATTCAACATTCTGTTACTCAGTAGGGATGCCGATATATAAAAAAATATCGAGGACGAAGATCAAGATAGTGTCTTCCAAATACAAGAATGCGAATTTGAGGATAATCAGGACTTACAGTACAGCCTCTCTAAACATATCAAATGCGCCTCACATACTCTAAGTTTAGTTGCAACAACTGATGCCAAGAAAGCTCTAACAATTCCTTCATTTGCTTCAATAAATCACACTACAATGGGAAAGTGTACTGCCCTTTGGAATAAAAGTGGTCGACCAAAATCTGCCGAAGTAATCAACAAGGTCCTTGACTGCCAGCTTCGTTTGCCATGTCCTACTCGGTGGAACTCATTGTATGACTCGTTGGTAGTGCTAGTGAAACACAAAGGTAAACTTCACCAATTGATGACTGAACTAGAATTACCACCCTTCAAATCAACTGAAATAGAATTTATTACTGAATATGTTGATGTATTGGCACCACTTTCAATTGCCATTGATCGTCTTCAGGGTGAGAATGGTATTTATTATGGTGAATTACTTCCAAATCTACTTCTTGTAGAAAACAAACTGGCAAATCTAAATGTGAAGGCAGTAAATTTGGAAAATGAACAAGTAGTGCACGAGGCGATAATTGCAAGCGTTACTCACCCATATTTCAAATTGAGGTGGGTCACAATCAATACAAGATGGAACCATGAAGAAAAAGAAGAGCTCGTGAAGAAGATACTCCTACGCGCTGCCACCGATTTGTCAACCCCCTAGACTCTTCAGTGAGCGAAACTGTCTCTAGCAGTGAAGAAGAAGACTATTTCGGTTCTGCTTCCCTTAGGCAGGGATGACTTTAACACCAAAAAGATCATCCCTCTCTGACAAGACTTTCGAAAGATGGTCTTGCTCCGAGTGAATAACAAATTTTTTTTTTTTTTTGAGTGGATGTACAGGGATCTCCACAGCACACAAGAATGCGGCTAGACCGTGTTAGCAAACTAACGACAGGGGAAATCCCTAACGAAAAAGACTTTTGAAAGATTGGTCTTGCTCCGGGCGAATACTAAATTAGCTTTTTAAATGCTATGGTGGTAGTCTGGTAGATTGTTACTACCCTGGTCTACCCAGTACCCTCGATGTGTTTAACCATGTAATGTTTGTTTTCAGGTAACAGGAATATTATACACTAAACTTTTCATTTTCTATTTTATTTAACCCTTAAGTCTTAACCGCCGAGCGAGTCAAATTTGTGCCATTGGAGATTTTTAGTTTTGTCATTAGCAAGCACAGTATAAATGTTCCCAAATGCCTATGAGCGATGAGACTATGATGTGGTAGCCAAATAGAATTATTTTATCACAAAAAACAAATAAGACCAAAATTTAATCATAAAATTAGTTCATAAAAAAATAATGTACTTAAAAATGTCTCTAAGTTAATTGACAAGTACTTAGTATTAAGTACATGATAAAAGTAGATTGTACTGTAAGTACTTTTAACCGTGTAACTTGCACTTTAAGTACTTCCAAAGTAACTTACTGCCAGCCTCTGCATTATCGAGGACGAGA
>JABUQX010099118.1:15000-17500 GCA_015478945.1 Trachelipus rathkii
TTGCCATAGGGGGCACGGATAACGAAAAATGTTTATCGCGATAGACCAATAAATCGATAACGAAAAGCTTATCATCGATAACTGATATCCGATAACTCGTGATAAAAATATCGCCGATATGGCGATAATCAATAAAACCCAAATTTTTATTGTATTACATTTTATATAAATAAATGTTAAAAAAAAATACCACTTTGGTTTTTAAGAAAATGTTAAAAATAAATTATTTGCATTTTTTCACATATTTTATAGATTATAATATAAAATTTTCAGTTTTCTTTTCCGACACGTACCCAGAAAATATGGGAATGCTGCTACTTGCTTTATATAACTGTAAAAACTTTGGATATCTGTTAAGATAAATTAATTTTTTCCCTTTGCCTTCTCAGTTTTTTTATAATAAAATTTTTAATTTTCTAATTTATGCTCTGCCATGTTAAAGATTCTATAAGATGGTCATGTAAAAAGCCAAAATCATAAACGGTTAATAAATGGATTGAAATGAAATCAAGAATAAGTTTTAATTACCAATTTATCAATATAAGAAAATATAATACTAGGCTTTTCTGGCCTTCGCTAGCAATTTGTAATGTTCCCCTTCATAAACATGAGCACATAAAAGTTTTCATCTGACAGAGAATTCCTCTTTTGCTCTGTAGATAATCTTTGCCTAGGAGAACAATCGCTCCAACCGCAGCCTAGACGAAAAATTGCAGTAACCGCTGTAAACCTTAAAAGATGATCAATGATGCACCTTTTCATTGTCTTAAATGCTAGGTCCCCTGCCAGGCTGTCTGTCGATTTTCGCCTGCAGCCAATTATTTACAATGAGAGCAGCTTTTCTCTTGATTGATCTTTGATGAAGATGACGTTGACCTTGAGTTAGTTCAGTGTAAACATCAGCATCAACAGATGCTTGAGTATTAGTCCTTCTCTACATGTCCTCTCCCCTCGCTGCTGCTGACTTGCGTGGCGTTCTCAGAGTTCTGTACGCAGCAATAACCTTCCCCCTTCTATACTCGTTATATATATGATATATATATTATATATATATATATTATAATATAAATATATATATATATATATATATATAATATATTAACTATATATGTATATATAATCAATATTATATATATATATATATATATATATATATAATCAGGCTTGGGTTTCAAGTACAAGTACTTGTACTTTTACTTGTACTTCTTGTACTTGAACTTGCAGTTTCTAAAACCAGTGTACTTGTACTTGCACCTTTTGTATTTGAAAATTTGCAAAGTACTTGCCAAGTACTGTTTGGTCTTTAACTTGCCATCGTTTTTTTTTTATCTATTTTCTAACGTATTTTTATTATTATTTTAATATATATATACTATATATAATATCTAATATATATATATATTATATAATATATATATATATAATATTATATATATATATATAATATATATATATATATATATATATTATAATTCAGGGCGCGGTTTTACAGGGGAAGCACAGGAGGCCGGGCCTCCTGTAAAAAAAAATAAAAGCAAATAAAAGCAACTAATATAAGAAAATAATTCAAATTACTATTTATTACTATTAAAATAATGTTTAAAATGGTATACAAGAACGCTAATTTTACATTAAGATCATTTATTCTCTTGCGAAACATTATTTTCATAAGGATCATTGACTGGAGGAATTTCGATTTGTGCCTCCGTAGAGAGCGTAATTATAAATGCTTTCAAAACACTGGTTGTCATGGCAACGTTAAAAAGATCAACCGTATTCTATTTGTCTAGTTTGAGTGATTTTTTCCACAAGCCTCCCCTTCTCTGAAAAACCATGAAAACCGTCATAAAAAGAACTCTCCGCAAAATTGGCAAACACTTCTCAATTAAAATAGAGTTGCCCAGTTTTAAATAAATATGTAAAACAAAATAATAATAAAGAAAATTTACTTTTTTTTTTAAATTAAATAAAACATAATCAAAAAATACATATTAATATATATTATATATAATATATATATATATATATATATATATATATAATATATTATATTATACTATATATATATATATATTATATATACATATTTACATACATGCATACATGAGAGAGAGAGAGAGAGAGAGAGAGAGAGAGAGAGTAGAATTCTTAGCAATATTAGTATCCGTATTGTAAAGCTATTAATTCGGATCTTTATGAAATAAATTGAAATCATCTTCAGTGAGGGAAAGATTCTCAACATTTTCTCGCCATAAGTTTCTACAGTTAGGAACCCACAAAATTCTCTAGCTTCCAATCAAGTTCTTTAGAACCTTAGATTTTTAATGGCCACTATGGTTATAAATTGACAGATGATTTTTACTAATGAATTAAACCGGATTTAATAACCAAATCAAATTGCTAATTCTCTTTCGGAACTAGGACATTCAACTAATTTAAAAACCATCGTAGAGAAGCGTTAACAAGAAATGGGTTTACTGAATCTTTTTAGTTCTGATCG
>JABUQX010099119.1:0-19433 GCA_015478945.1 Trachelipus rathkii
TTAAAAATGAACCTCGCTTTTTAGGAGTGTTTGCTATTAACGGAATAAACTCTGTAAAGTTGGAGAAGGATCCTGTTTCATATTCAATACATTCGCTCTCTTCTCCTCGTCACATCTCTTCTCTCTTTCACCTCTCAACAGGTTCACATTCTGGGATTTTCCGTTTACCAGAGCATATCCTACACAACGATACTGTTTCCTCCTTACCTCTCTCCTCTATTCTACTACCATTGACTCTTTGAACTTACAATTTATTTGGAAAAATAAAATATTATATTTCTTCGACCTCATTCTTCTCTTATTTCTCTTTCAAAATATAATAATGTAAGCTGTGTAACAAACTATGTCTTACCCTGTTCAACAATTATATTCCAATTTCCATGAAGGTTTGGTATTTATTTCATTATATGTTTTTTATAAATATGTTATGTTTATAAACTTGTAAATATACCTTTGATCCAGGCTAAAAAATTGTCTGTCACTGATTTTAATAGTTTCTGATTATGTAATACAAATGCTTTAAAAAATGAAAAAAACGCGATTTAACTTCCCTTAAAACTCTTCTTATTTAATAAAAAGGTTTTCATAAAAATTTCGTACCAACTTTAATACAAAATAAAATGTTTATATATAACAGAACTCTGTGCGTTTTTATTCTTACATAAATAAAAAAGTATTAAAACAAAAATAAAAATAGAATAATAAATAGAAAAGTATTAAAACAAAAATAAAAAATATAAAAGAAAACATAATGTTAATAAATATATGAGTTAAAAACATGAGTTAAAGCGTAAAGCAAACAGTTAAAGCAGTAAAGCAGTAAACACAAAAGCATACTAATCCCCTAAGGTGTTAGGTAACACTGATTCCCTGATTTACTGATGTTACTGCTTTAAGGTATGTAATGTATATGAGTTGTAAATGCCAGTATTTACCATTGCACCAGATTGCTGTTATCTCATCTCCTCTATCGCAGTACAAATTCGTCAGTAGGTCAATGTCTTTTACCTGTCCAAAAGAGTTTCTTATGGTTCCTTCTCTCTCAAATCGCAGTCTAAAGCAGAGAGTAATAAAGCCAGTAAAGCCAGTTAAATCACCAAAGCACTACTCCTAATTCCTCTCTCCCATCTGGTGCTTAGGTATACTTCAAACACCTTTATTGATTTTACTGTACTTTACCTTGCTCTTAAGGTATGCTCTAAAGTATTACCTACATGTTTTCAATTTCAAAATTTCTCGTATCTCGAATTTCTTCGTAGTAAAAATGTATGTTACTCATAATATTTGAAAAGAAATTCTTTTCGAATAGTTTACATTGATATCAATTTATTTTCCGTATCGCATCTCCGTCGCGGTTAATATTTGCGTTCTGCCGGACTGGCCGTCGCACGCGGCCGGGGGCGGGTACGCGGGGATCATGGCGTGCCCTGCGGTAGCGCGCGCGGTTCCGGCGGTTCTACGCGCACAAATATTGCGACTTCGCCGGGCGCACGCGGCGGGTCTTGCGGTTTCGTTGGAGGGGCCCTGACCTGCGGACGGGCGCTTACTGCAACAACGGTTCCTGCGTTTCACGTCGTCTCAAATGTTGTTAGCTCTTTTTAGATATATATTCTACCATGCTATAAGTGTTAGAAAAAATACTAACTCATAGTATGGAAGCACTATACGGCAACTTGTTTTAATACTAGCAACCATTCGTTCCTCATACCTTATTACATAGGGGGTAGACACCCATATTAGGGCTATTCGGGGCTCAGGGGATCGGCTAGCTCAAAGGCTTGAATCAAATGAGTTCGGTCACTTCAGTTTGGCATACTCGACTGTCTCTTCCACACAATTACTTGGCTCACGATGTGTGCATTTCTCACTGCACTCATTGGCACTCACAACTTTTGGCTACCTTCATTTAGTGCTCTCTATTTGGCACTCACTCGCGCTACTTCCTGGCTCACTTCCACCAGGCACTCATGCTTCAGACCATCACTCAATCTATGAACACTTCAATAGAACTATCACTAGATATCCTCTTACGTGAATTTCGGAGAGCCACCAACAGCTGTACATCAATATAGGCACCATCAAAAATGAACGCTAAACGATTGACGTCATCAAGGATTAAGTCATCAATAATGCCTGAGTCATAAAAATTGAGGCCATCAAAGTTGTAAGGGGACACGTGTGGTGCTTAGGTTACTACGTGTACGATAGGTGATGTCTGCGGTGAGTTAGTGTAGGTGTAGGTTGTCCGGTTCCATTATGTAGAATTGGCTTGCGGTGGACCGCTCTTAGGTCGTAGGTTAGGTCTGTTAGGCTTTACCTGCTGATATCGCGTGGGTGGAGTTCTTACGGTCCTGTAGGTGTAGGTGTAGGCTATCGTGCAAGGCTGGGTGTCACGTCGCTAGGTGCTATCGGCTCCTTAGTTACTAGGCTAGATGGTGGAATCGAGGCATGTACGGTGTAAGGCCACAAGGTAATGTAAGGATAATTGGGTGGAGGACACTAGGTGACGAGGTTAGTAGGCACTATAAGGTGAAGGCTTAAGGTGGTAGGCTGGATAGTTAAGGACTTCACTATATGGAGGTACTGGGTGTGCTAGGTGGGGCAAAAATTACCGTGGGCTAATAATGACATAGGTAATATGGCAAGGTCAAAAGGACACGAAAATAAATCAATGGGTCAAAAGGTAAAGACATCAAAAAATAGGGATAAGCAAAACTAAAATGAAGATCATATATAATTAACCGTGAGGCCATACTGACCAATGGTCGATAAAATATTAAGGGGGGGCGCAAATAGGGGGAGGGGGCAATACGTACAACGGTTGCTTTCGCAACCGCAAGCCCCCTCATGGTTTTTAGAAGGGTTGCAAAATTAAGGGTTGCCGAAAGTTTTAGGTTGGGCTTTGAGCAATTGCTGATTTGACCTCAAAAAATATGAGCAAATTGAAAAATTAGAGTTACCATAATTAATATTTGGTTGGGCCAAAAATGACCCATGGAAGATCCAAGGGGTGGGTCGGTCGAATAAAGGTCAAGGCCCAAAATGGCTAAAGCGTCCAATCAATGAGTGTCAAGGTAAAACGTTTAGTGAGCTATCCAGAAAAAGTCAACACAGAGGTTCAAATAGGCCAGGTAATATATAATTTGGGTCTCAAAAATCCTTTTCCCTCTCTACCTAGAATCCTCTTGGTCTCTAGCATGTGGTCAAAATGACCAACCAGGAACGAAATGGATCTATTACTACTGGCGTATATAATTAAATAATAGATTAATGGGGTATTGTGTTGTGTGTGTGTGTGTGATCCTATTACTTCGACACTGGACGTAATCTCGGCCATGCAGCCGAGAATAGTAACCGATCATCACGCTTCTGTATCACTTTCGCCTTAGGCCTTACTCCACCCTCTCAGATCACGCTCACAGAGCGCAGAAGGCGATGGGATCAGTCACTCACCCTCGGCGTCTCTGTCCCGTCCTTCGACTAATAAATTATTTTTTTTTTTTATGTTAAACAAATTAAAAATTACCATGATAAATATAAGGGACAACCACCCTCATATCACAATCTAGGTTCGCTACAAAGTAATCTTTGAACTTACGCACGGATTCGTCCTTATTCACTCATATATTTGATTATATTTTTCAGAGTTGTGAAGAGGAGCTTATTAATATCTATATACTTGTGTCTCGAGCAAAATAGCTCGTAGGGAGCTAAACTGCGTGCACAACTACTTATACTATATAATACTGATATATACTACATAGGGATTCTGATTTTTATATTTGCTAGTATATTTATTATATTTTTAAATAGGGTATATTTCTTTAGTCGCGGTTAATAAATAATTATTACCTTTTAAGAGTAAATGCATATAAATATATATATATATATATAGTATATATATAATATATATATTAATAATATAATATATATAATATTATATATATATAATTATATATATATTATATAATATTAATTTTAATATATATATATTATATAATTTGGTAGAAAATTATAATGCCACTGAATGTTTTAGACTGATTTTAGTTAAAGAGAGAGTATGTATGGAACAAATTGATATTTTCTTGGTCTGTTAATTTGCAAATAAAGAAGGTAATGAAGAAGGTATATAACCTAATTAATAAGAAAATAGACATGGATTATTTCCTCCAAAGAAGAAACAAAGAGTCAACCAGACACAGCAAAGGAATGTAAGTTACGAGAACCTTTTACAGAAGGTTCTCCAACTTAAACAAACTTGTCTTAAACAAGCTTGTCTCAACAACCTACAAAAATGAGTGAAAGTAATTAAAAGACAATAAGAATTGAAAAAATAATAATACAATTCGTAATGAAATTATAATGAATAATTAAATGCAGAAGCAATTATGAAAGAAAAATGATTAAATATTTTAAGGATAAGCGAATAATATATAAGAAGAAAATTTAGTATATTATTAGTTGATTATAAAAAAATAATATATATTAAAGTTTTTGATAAAGTTCTAATTACTTTAACTTATGTCTTTTATGACGAACCCAAATGACCATTAATTTTATTTTTTTAGATAAATGACCACACTTACATTATATTCTATTAATTCAAATTAAGCAACGCTTATGAGGAGATTAAATGTTTAAGCCATCCTATTTAGAGCTATATGTCACAACATCGGAGAACATTAAGTTATAGTATATAGCCCTTCTTATTTTGGAACTATCTATTAAATTAATTCTTCAAAATCTATTGAGGATGTAGTGTCAGAGTAATATTGATTCTCACTCTTGTTTTATGCAAAACTTATAAATATATTAAGTGAAGACTCTTTATAGTCTGATATTTCCATTCCGACCAACTTTCTTGCTAAATTATTATATCTAAATCTATTCTGAGTATTTCCCTAGTATTGATTATATTGAATAGATATTATATTTATTGAATAATTGTCGCTTATATCATTACTCTCTATCCCCCTTTTCGCTCATTAATTTATATATATTATAAATTGTGTTAGATAGCTTAAGTATGTTCATTATATTATTATTCCCTTTCTTTTGCCACTTAAACCTGGATCAGAAATGAAGAATGAGACTGGACTAATCGGTTGGCCTGATATCGACTATTTTAAGAAAACACGATAATTCGGATTAATTTTTAAATATTTCACCACTCAAACAAACGTTGTGAATCTTTTCCATGAGTTGAACGAAATATATTAATGTAAATATGTAACATAGATCATTATAAATATAATCACATTTATGAACATGAAAAATTACCATAAAAAACGTGCATACTTTTATGTTTATATATATTAAATATTATATTATTTTAATTATATTATTAATAATATACTATAATAATAATATATATATATTTATATATATAATATAATATAATATATTATTATATAATATATATTAATTGAATTATATATATAATTAATATAATAATATAATATATATTATATATATAATAATTACTTATAATATATAAAATAATATAATTATATATTAATATATATAATATTACTTATTATATATATATAGAATTATTTTATTATCACATACACTATTATATATATATATACTTATTTTAATATATATAATTATATATATATATATACTATATATATATATATATATATATATATATATATATATAATATATATATATATATAATATTTATATATATATATATATATATATAATATATACTATATATATATATACAGTATATACAGGGTGCGGCAGAACCAATTGAGAGTTGGTGGAAGGTTATAAAAATGTAATGGGAGTACATAGGGATGACATGTTATTATACTACCTGAGGGTGGGAATTCTTTACCATTTTTAATCCTTATGTTCTGAAAATAATGTCCTCAAGATGGCATTATTAGCAACACACTGATGGAGCCTTTCTCTAAGTTTTGAACGGCACGTTCACACATATAGCGTGGTTTTGCGTTGACTTCTTCAACAATTCGCCCCCTTAGCTCTGGTAGGGTGTTAAGTCGCCACATTTTAAAACACATTTTATTTAGATATTTCCGCCACAGAAAAACACCATCGCCAAAGACTCAAATAGGTGCACCGGGCATGTTGCCTTCTCCTATTTTCAATATCACCCTTGTCAAGAGAGACCAGACGTCCAGAGAAACATTTCTCATCCAAAAACAGTGAACAGGTCGGGTCTGGTGAGTTGTAGTCACGCCTAAATCTTGTTCGGTAACCAGATCCCACCCAATCAGCATCAGAAAATATTTATTCACTCTCTTCCATTTTGGGTGCACGCAATTGTGTTCAAGATAGATAGACGTAAAACAGATATGCTGTAAATCTATACGGTCAGAGTCACCCTTCCTTCTATATAAAAGAGTAATTAAATCCCATAAGACTCAGAAAAGTTAGGATTCTCTAGACAAATCCATAACCCGAGAAGTTATCAACGGTACCCATACCGTTAGTTTAAGGGGAATGTAGTGACTTTGGCTGTTGGGATAAGTCAGTTGTGTTCTTATTTTATCAGTTTTGCCAATGCGCGGTTCTCAGTAGCGGAATTTTGCTTATTGATAGTCGCCACACAGGTGGGGGAAAAATGTTGTATTCCCGCCCCTCCCCCAATAACCTCTCTCGGGGTGAGGTGAACTTGCACCGGCTAACTGAAGAAGGCTAACATCGGAGGGATCCTGTGCAAGCACAAGATGGAATCTTGCGCACACAGATCTCGGCATGTTTAACATAATCTGTTCATGGTTTGACAATTCCTAGAGCCATCTATTCATAGGAGTGAGTCTGCTTTACACGCGAGCGATATCTGTTACAATAGGCCTACTTGATACGACAAACACGACTGCGCAATGCATATATGCGTCAATGCAGGTCTCTCATTTAAAAAAAAAGGATCATATAAATCAATTACTAAAAAATTAATTATTTTCTGAAAAAAGTCAAAACTTTTTTTTTTGAAAAATTTCTACGTTTATTGACTAAATCTGAAAATATTGTTCTACACGTTTTAGAGGACGCATATAAATTATGTTATCCTTTAGTTTATTATAAAACAATCTCTACACTATTTTGCATATCCTAATTATATATAAAAAAATCCTCCAACCCTGATAAAAAAAATTCAACTTTTATTTAATTAATTTATTGTTTAAGGAGATAAAGTCCTGCGTTAAAATTATTTATAGATGCTTTCTGCTTTGGTAAATACAATAACATCTGCTTTAAAAAAATTTACACGTTAATTAATGTAAATTTTATGAAGACCCTATATTTGTAATTTATAAATTCTTGTTACAGGCTCGACATGTTCGGAAGAGTTCTCGTTGAATTTTCAGTCTTCCACAGAAATTTATTTTACAATACTTATGGGTTTTTACTGTCCCCTCGTTGTAAGCTTTATTGAGACGGTACCAGTTGGAAGCAGCCTTTATTCAATATCATGGTCACGTGATTTGGAAATGCCTCCTTACACAAATAGCACAAGAGACTCAAACACTGCTTTACAATGCATCAACTATGATATAATAATGGTATGTTGCTTCAGTGAGTCAATCTTCATCCTCTTCTTATTTACTTTACCAATGTCAAAGGTGTAATTTATTTTTATATACCGGTCCATATAATACTCTGGTTTTTGATTATGGTAATTCAGAAAGAACGGTAAATACTCTTCTTTTCTCTTCTCATTTACTAAATTTTATAACCTATCTGTGACTTTCAATTCATTATTACCAAATAAAGAATCACTATAAACTTCGAAAATTAAATATCACTTTTTATATTTCATTTTAAATGTTTTCCTGATCTTAAACTTTGCACTGTCAATGAAATACTGCAAGGCCAACAAGGTGGTTGTGCACTTATTGCATTCTTATGCAGCCAGTGCAAATTGGTTGCCATGTATTGGTTTATTAACTGTGCTTATTAAGAAATTTACAATTGAAGCAGTTGCACTACATCACTACTGATGTTGCGGAAATTATAAACAGATTTGCAGATGCATCGCCTTGGCAAAGAATTTCCATGAGAGCATACATTTCATTATTCTAAAGATGATTTTCATTTTCTTTTCTATATTTGTCTACACTCTAAAGCTTCTCTTAATGAATTATGCTGGCGCATATCGAGCCAAAAGTCGTATGCTTTGCAGCGACAATATAGCTCTACGCCGTAAGGCAAATAACGGATGCCTTTTGCTTTCTAACAGGCAGCGTGATAAGTAGCGTAATTGCGTTATAACTTTCTTCTCTCTCTTTTAAATGCATTTTATTATAATTTTCTACATGAATAATATTTTATCTGTTTTAATATAAAGGTCGTATAGTTGGGGATCTCCAACTGCCTGCCCAATAACCTCAACCATTGTTGAGGAGATCTGGATACGTTATGTGGGTAAAAAAGCTCAAATTCTGTCATAATACTGGAAAGAAGTCCTTGATCTGCATTCATAGCAACGTAGTTTCTCCTGGATAAGACTTTTACTTATGCTGAACTTTATAATAACTCGTAAGGAGTTGACTAAGCTTGTTACATCAAATGCTTGTTGTTGTTGAAACTGTTTTCTAATGTGTTAAAATAAGACTTTTAGTGCGTTTGAGTACATGAAAAATGTGCAAGTGTGGCGCTATGTTTTCTATTTTATTATATAATAATATATATTTCGCAACTGTGCCGCCAGTCACATTCTTTGGTCTAACCGGACTATTATGGACAGAGAATGTATATTGGCCGCTTCTAACGGCGAGACTACTGAATCAGATCTTGGGACATTTTCCCCTTGTCCGACATCAGTCTGTACGGTCTCTGATTCATCATCAGCATTTAATTGAACATTTTCCTTACATGAATTCATTAACATTTGTTCGCGTTTTTGTAATATAGACATTTTACTATTAAATTCATCCAAAATTACATTAACCTTTTCTTCAACATTCAAACCCCCCCCAGCTCCTCTCAAAGGAGATACTGACAGAGCGTCTGGGTTAAAGATGTGATCACCTGACTCCTTCTCCAATTCCAAAAACTGCTCCAGTCGGTCTTTATCCGGCTGTTCCATTTTTATTTTTTCAAAAAAAAAAAATTAATTAGTAGTTTTATAAGAATAAAAAAAAATAGTAGTAGTTTTATAAGAATATTTAAGAGTTAGAGGAAAAAAAATATTTTAATTTATTTAATTGTATAATGTTTATGACTAAACCCTAAAGTCTTGATAGGCCAGTGGCTTCTTTCGAATAAACTAACCTACCTAATAGTTTGACTGAATTTAGTTCTATAATTTCTATATTTATAGAAATTAGTTTGTGGGACTGCTTTTCCTAAAAGTTAAAATTAATTAAAAAACAGCTGCTATGAATTTAGTTAAAGTAGGTATATACCGATCCTCAAATTGGAAATATAGCTAAATCATTCTACCTACAGACAGTCTGATATTTAGCTATTAAGGTCATTGCAAATTATCATAATAATCACGTTTAAGAAGAATATACAAAAAAAAAACTAGATAGTAAATATAAATTGGTATGATGACTTCAACAACTCATAATATACAGAATAATGTTAATACACCATGCATGTAATTGGGTATTCAGATCATGAATATTAATGATATTAATATTACAACTAATAATTCACTAATAGTGTTTCTTTACAAGTTTACAAATGCGTAATACGTCTCTCCAACACAGTAATAATCATGGTAATCCAGGATACAGTAATTTTTATATGTACTATTTTTTCAGGTGAATATATATAGTATTATAATGATTTATATTGTTATCCATGTAAATCCGCTATGTTATGCACTAAATGTAGCGATGTCTACGTCAGTCATTAACAAGTTATTTGAGTAATTACGTAGAGTATCTATTTCTATATTTATAGTAGATTAAGAAGATAAGAAGAAAATCTATCAATTTTTAGCTTTATTTCTACTATGCTGCCCACGCTCCAAATATGCGGTCACCTGTTCGAGAGCCAGAAAATATAAGGATATAGGTAAGCAGAAGAGAGGTGATTCACTCAGCTTGCGTTTTAATTAAAAGTCAACCCATACAGGGTAATTGATGGAAAAAGGGTGGGAGATTGAATTAGCCCGTATGTGGTCGCCCCGTGCAAGTAGATAAAAAATAAATACAAATAATACTTAATATTATTACGAGCAATGGATTGGTGCTCCTAGATTATCTATCCGGAAGGAGCTAGGATTCGCCTCCGCCGGAGTTCTTTATGTACAGGGAACCACCCACAACTTTTAAGCGCACTGGCAGCTGTTAATTATCAAGCATTAACTTGTTGTTTAGAGTATCACCATCTAATGATATTTAAAAAGAAAGATAGATTCATTCAATTAAGAATGAAAAAAAGATTTTGAAATCTGTAATCACGGGAGAATAGGTTATATAAGTTTAATTAATGATTTGGATAGATATATATATAGATTAATTAAACAATATATATTCAGATTAATATTAAAAGAGACACAGTACAATTAATTACAGTATGAACCTATTATTATAAATACTACTATTTCTTAGCAATGATGATTTATATAGCTTCCAATGCAAGAAGGATGCAAGAAACGAGATTAAGCATATACAGGTTGACGATGGTTTATGAATGTCTAAAAAAAAACAAATTATTTAAGAAATAATTTAGCTATTTACAATAATTATTAGATATAATAACAGTCATGACAAGAGAGAGCAGATTAAAATTATTGATACTATCCAACCCACTAACCCCGGTTCGGTGTGTTATATTTTATTAAGACAAAGTAATAGTTATCATAAGAACATTTGTGTACTTAAATTTGAATTGCATCTTATGTTTTTGAACAATCTTAAGTTGGTTGAAAACCTTGAGGTACTATGGAACCCCAGATTAGGTTACTTCTGAATATTGTTCCCAAGATTTTATGAAGAGAGGAGTTACTGCTCCCAACTCTAGTTTCAATGCTTTTGAGTATTAAGGAGCCCCAGCTCCCGTTGTCTGTAGAACAGTAATACATTTTAATACATATTTCCCATGATGAACATTAACAAAACAAATACATTAATTATATAGCCCTTACCCCAAATAAGTTTGGAACAAGTTCAGCAATTTATTAGCCTAGAGGACAGGAACTCAAGGTTCTGTCTGTAACAAATAATCATCATTAAATAAGACATGTATTATTGAATAATAATAATAACTAAGTAAGTTATGAAATGTGGCTTTTAGTTCTTTGTCTGTGAAAACTGAAAACATACCTTATCCAATCAGTAATTTAGACCTATGAAAAACTTGAATAAATAAGGACATCCACAAGCGAATTACAATGATTGAAAGACATATACAGTGTACCTGCCTACTTTACTATGACATAGTACTTTTACCAAAGAAACCAGAAAAAGCTATGATTGCTGAAAAACTAATATATTCCTTAGTATTGCTTCAACAATTTTTGGCACATAACCAAATACATGAACACAAATTAATAAGAAAATAATTAGGAACATAAATTAATGTTGAAACAATTAATAAATATAATATAATTAATAAAATAAATAACAAACACATAGTGGATGCACGCACAATTACACCAGAATTGTGACCAAATTAAAAGTATCTACAATTAGGTAAATTAACTTTTCTTAATCATTAAAACAAATGCCATAACACTTGGTTTATATAAGTTTCTTATTTTTAAAGGAACTACCCACGGGAGCAAGACCAAAACGCCTCCAAACAAAACCCAATTATCAGCAGAGTTGGTGTAGAGAGTATAATTGTTTCCCATCACCCAACAACTCACTTATTATACTAATGGCACAGCCATCTAAGGTGAGCCTATTCCAGCTGTAACAAAAATTTATTTAAGAGCTCTAAGTTAACCCTTATTGGGCTTGTGTAATACTGGCTCCTTTGCCAATTGCTGCAAGATTAATTATTTTTACTTGACTTGTATATAATAAATATAGTTAATTATACATTTTTTTATATTTTTTTGAGAAAAGTCTAAGGGCAACAAGGGTAAGTTGCCCATTGTACAGTTTTTTTATGATTAATTGTATTTGAGCTTATTATTAATTATTATTCATTATATTATTCATTAATTATTATTATTTTATTATTATCTCAATGATTATATTTTCTTATCACTATTATTATAATTTTAATATTATTATATTTGTAACAGCCCATTATTAACACTACTATTAAACACCTAACATAATATTAATAGGAAAATATAAAAATATAAAACGTGTTTTTTTTTTATGACACTCTTTTAAATTCGACCAAATAGTCACTTTTTCTTATCTAAATTGCCAAAACGTAAAGCATGTGGTGTCATTGTTGATAAGTGGAGATGTTTTTTTTTTCTGTTGTGGATAGCAGCCTTATCGTTTTTAGTCTTTTTATATATCGTTATTAATCGTGTACAAATTCTTCGGCAGTAGTTGTGGTAGTTCTTAGAGGGAAAAACAGTCAAACATAATCATATCTATTTGGAGTACTAAGATCCATCACGAATCTGTAAGGAGAAAGTGGCGGAAGAGGATTTCTTTACAATCTGTACCTCTCTTGGGATGAGCCAGATTCTTTTTATAAAGTAAGTACTGGACTTGTCCTCTCATTGTAACAAAAACCTGTTTACATAATTTGGTAGCAGAGCGTAGTTGTTCTTTTTGAATATTATCTCTGGCTGCTGATGTTCTGTCACTCATCTTTTTCTGATTCAAGGAGTACCTTATTTGTTCATTCATTATTAATCACATATGAAAAAGAGATATGATTATTTGGGATAGAGAAAGAGTCCAATATTTCTGGACGAATTCTCAAACAACTCAACACTAATGTTCGCAAACTGGTTTACAAAACAGTGATCCAGGTGCTCAAGATCGGATACCAAATCTGGTGCAAAATTTTTTTACACTATATGTGGCATTAAGAATAATGCGCAAAATACTACAATTGATTCAATGGCAAACATGATGCAAAATATGTCTAGGGACAGAAAACCACATAGCGTCATTCCTCCAGGAAAATATAGACTGGAAACCGGAGAAACAATGGTGCAATTCTTTCATCGTTATGAAGTATATTGCTTGGCTAAATATCCAGGTTCTCCAGAAAGGTATATGGTACCCTTTTGGGAACCTTTAGAATGAGCAGCTTTGATGTAATAATAAATAATAGCGTCGAGCCAACCAACACATTTGAATATAGATGCGGTAAAGAAAGAGGAAATGTTAGCTTTGGTTTAAAGAATGAGAATTGAAAAAGAGCACAAGGAAAGAACAGGAACACACGTTACAGATGCAAGTTTAATGGAAGAGGAAACAGTCCCTCTTTATGCGTTGAGATTAATTGGGTTAGCCCAGAAGGCTTTCCCGGGGCAGGATGTTATGAAATTGCCTATAGTACGGCAAAAGTTTTCCAAAGTTTACCAGAGAACATTCAAGACAGGGTAGATGACACAATGACGGCTTCAGAAACAGCAATGGGACATCCGCTTCCTTGGGAGAGACTGGTTGCTATTGTTGACAAATGTTTTAAGGGTAATAAAGGAAAGAAAGAAGGTACTAGTCCAGAAGTTGTGGACCTGACTAAAAATTATCAAGTATCACCACAGATATCCTCTTTGTTCCCAATGCTAAAAAATAAGGCAAAGATTTTGAGATGTGTTTAATTGTTGCGATTGACACAGACTCGGGTGCAGGAAGTTTATTGCCGAATTTAATACGTTGCAATATAAGAGAGATATTACTATCGGAGACAAACACGACCCGACTACTCAGGATTCCTATAGGAATGGAATCAGGAACCTCAGTGGCCAGGATAGAGATACAACAGTATCCGTCAGGTCTTAGCCAATAGAAGAATCAAACGAAGCGCAACTACATGTGCTCATTGTAACAGACCGGGACAATAAAAACCAGTGTTCGATTGAGGCCCTCTAATCAAATATTGTGGGACAGAAGACTACTTATGATGATTGTTTTCGAGTCCAGATAGGTGTTTACGTTGTAGAAAAGTAGACCAATTTAGTAGCGCAATGTTCTGACAATATGTAATCAAATCTAAGTGTCTTTTTGTCAAGGGTAGCATTTGGGAAAGACTGTCAAAACAACGGGAAACTAGTAACTCGACATGGAAGACCTCCTGTTGAGATGAAAGGTCAGAAATTGTACAAAGTCCAAACGACGATAGAAAAGAGGAAGCTCCGAGAGTCTCAGGAGCATCCTCAGTGTGAACCTAAGACTAGCATTGGAGAGATATTTCATTGTTCAATTAGTAGTTATACAACATTTGGAAGAGGGTTACGGAACAATATCCAAGCTATGGTGTAGTTAAGTTGAAGTAAAAAGAGGAGAAGGTTAATACAAGTCAATGATTAGAGCGCCAGAAGAAACCCTCCTTTTGAGAGTGACCATTGAAGATCAACCTCAAATAGAGGCTTGTGTAGCTTTTGTTGATACGGGCGCAGAGACAAGTCTGGTATCCACCAGGTGTTTCCATGCCTTGGACAAACAAAAATGTCCATTATTACCCGCAGCTTATAAGAGCATAGAAGGGATAGGGCACGTGCGATTTCCAGTGCTAGGTGAAGTGATGTTGGCCCTAAAATTATCCACCAATTATGTTTTAAAACCCATGAGATTTATCATAATCCCTGATGAAGTTATGGGATACGATCTGGTCATGGGTTATGATCTGCTACAAAAGGAACGCCTGTTGCCTGACTTATATGAAAAGGAACTGGTCCTTCAACGAGGGAATTATGTTCAAACAGTAGCTGTAGATATGCGGACTGAACAAAAGGGAATACTATGTGCATTAACCGAAAGTATAGTGATTCAACCAAAAGAATGTGCCATTGTGGAGGTGCAGAGTAGTATAGGAATAAAACAACTAGGGATAATAGAGGCCAATTCAAGACTGCCGAAAGATATTACCTTTGATAATGCAATTGTACAATTTCACGAGAATAAGACATTGTTAATACTGAATTGATGGAGAATTAAACCTTAAGAAATTAAAAAAAGGCACAATATTTTGAAATCTGGAGTTAACAGATCCTTCCATTAATTTAGTCGAGTTAGCGGAAAATGACCCACAGGATCGGCAGGAGTGGACAACGGAAGGAATTTTTCAAGCTTTCAGAGTGCATGAGTCAGACATAACTGAAGAGCAGCGAGAACAATTGGTCCGACTCTTAAGTCGGTTCCCATCAGTCTTGAGTTTGGGAGATTCAGATGTTGGCTGTACCGATGTAATTAAACACAGGATTGAAACGCTGACAGATGATCCTGTTCAGGTACCAGTTAGGCGCCTTCAAGGACTATCTTACAGAAATAGAAAGCTAATTGTAACAGGTCGAGAGGGAAGAGAATATCCAAAGAAGTAAATTCTTACTCCTCTCGGTTGTTTCCAAAAGAAAGCGGATGTATAGCGATTAAGCATCGATATAGGGAACTCAATAAAATCACAAAGGGAGATGTTTCCCTATCCTAATTTTATTAGACATGCTGTTTAGTTTTACAGGATGAGTATTTTCACCCTATAGATTGGTAAAGGCTATTATAGGATCGATGGAAGAAACATTTAATTTGTATAGAGAAGTACGCCTTCACCACCACTGTACATTGGGAAGTTTTTACGAATGCTTTTGGGCGTAAAAAAGCGGTCCACCACCGTTCTCAGAGATGGGCATTGAGATATGCGTCGCCATATACTTGGAATGAGTGCATGGGTGTAAACTTAGATGATGTGCTCATACGTAAAGTGATAACCTATGAAAAACATCTGGCAATTTCAGAAAAGTATTCTGCATTCCAGCAGACAGGTTTTAAAATAACAACTAAAAATTTATGGAAGAAAGAGTAAGATACTACATCGAATTTCAGAACAAGGAATGATTCCCCTGGACTCTAATCTACAAGGGATTATGAATTTCTCGCTAAGAGATCCATTCACAAGCTCGTCAGTTTCTAGCATGGTTAATTTTTATTCGGCGACTTCCCATTGTTTCAGAGTTTGGCCAGCTCTCTTTGAATTATTAGTGGCAAAACTTAAGTGGAATGAACCATGTCAGAAGGCTCGTTTTGAAAAAACTGAAAAGTTTTGATTGAACCAAAGTTTTTAATTATCAGATCGAAACAGATCAGCTCGTTGTGTTATATGTGGATGCTTAGACATAGGAGCAGCGAGATGTCTGGCTGCAGAAACAATCTGGAAGGAGAAGCATAGCTTTTATTTCCAACTATTTCTAAAGGCGAGCATGGCCGTATAGCCCACTGAGAGAGAGAATAGTTGCCATTCCGAGGGCGGTCAGAGCTTGACTTTTTATATGGATAAAAGTGGTCAAATACGACGCAAAGCTCTTGTTGTTCTTGGGCACCAATGCTTTGGGTCATCCCAAGGGGTGGTAGTACTCTTGAGGAGTTGAAAGATGTGGATTGATTGAGATATATTTTCCTGGAGGGAGAATGTAGTGGCGATGCCTTGTAAGAATCAAGATGGGTATTCACTTGGAAAGAAGAATAACCAGAGTTCTGTAAGTGAATGAATTCCACGGGGTTTACAGAATGAAGTTGCCTGGGGCGGGATTTCGTTAATTTCAGGCATTCTGTTTCTGGTTGTCTGGATCACCAGATAACATGGAAAATTGGGAAATTGTTGTCCAGGACTCCTGGATAAGCCGCAAATAATCGGGCTACCTTAACAGGAAGAACAATAAAATATTACAAAGACATTCAGCTAAGAAAAAACATAGACGTTCGTGACAGCAAGTATACAGGCGTTTGCAGAAAGGTTGAATGAAAGTACAGTTAAGTATATTATGGTGAACTAAGCCCTTATATTCGGTTACCACCGAGGGCCTAAAAAAGTATTTTGCTCTCATTTTGTTTGGAGAGGCATACACTATAGATTGTTAGTTCATATACAAATTACTAGTGTTTGAAAAAGGAAAACGACTCAGATGATTGGTCAAACTACAGGAATTCGACGAGGAATTCGATTTTAAATGTTTTGAAGAAGTGAAGTATATGTGGTGGACGTAATTCACAACATAGATAACAAAATGGCTCCTCCACCAAGGAATGGTGGGGAGGTGGAGAAAGTCCCAGTGATTCGTCAAATAAGGCTAAACGAAGAAGACATAGTGGATCGATTGGACTTGGGTCATACAGATTTAAAGTGCAAAATAATGATCCCTTATTACGTAAATTAAGAAATGTCATTGTAAAGAATTTAGCATTCAATGGATCCTTGAAACCTTTTGCGAGATCCCAAAAGTATATTCGTCTCCATAACTGTTTGTATAAAGAAATGCTTGATGGAGTATGGGCTTTGATAGTTCCTCACCATTATTTGGTCGAGGTAGCTGTTAAAGCACACTGGATTTTTGCCCACATAGGGAAGCATAAGTTGTATTCTCTGTTAATTCAGCGAATGTGGCATCCAAAAATAAGTCTAATATGCTCAGATATAACAACTACCTGCTATAAATGCCAGGCCTACAAGATATCCAATATTATCCATGCCCCACCTACCATAAAAATTGTTACATATCGGCCTTTTGAGTTGGTGGCAATGGACTTGATTCAATTTCCTCGCTCATCAAGAGGTAATCAGTATGCACTTCTCTTAGTTGATCCTTACACAAAGTGGTTGTCACGTAAAATAAAGAAAGAAAAGCGTCAGTTGCCAAACGATTCAAGACATAATATCTTGTCTTTTCTCCCAAAATTACCGGAAAGGTTGCTGACGGATAATGGACGCGAGTTTGTTGGCCCAGAATTTGAGGAGCTCTTACGACAGCAGAACATTAGGCATGTCTTAACAACAACATATACTCCGCGTCAAACGGCGAGTGGAAGGAGTAAATAGACCATGCAGTCAATATTTAAGAATGTCCATCACTAGCCCTTCATCGTCAAAGAGATCTCAAAGAGTAATATTAATATATATAATCAAAACTCTGAAAGTGCTTCAGAATAAATATTCGAAAAGCTTCCGAAAGAGAAACAAGGATAATAAATGGGAGTCTGTCATAGTAAGTACTTTCTAACGAAAGCTTTAAGTAAGTAGGAACTGAATTCATCTTCTGGTGATCTAACATTGGATAATTTAGACAAGTTGTTATGGGCTTATGAAATCATAAAGTGCACAAAACAAGTTAATAATTAAAATCTTGAAATGGGCGAGATTATCGGCGCACCATTGGACAATTCGTCTTGAAGACTCTCACCAGGATTACTTTGGTGATGGAATCAGTTTTTCAGAAATATTCCAATGGAGGATACGAGAGACGGACATTTATGTTTCCGAAGCTGAAGAAATTAATTAATAGTTGTTGATTTGAATAATGGAGGTATTATCAGACGGTTTGTTCACGAAGACAAAGATGAAGAGAGATCGATCTTTGAGGGTTCTTGATGGATCAAAACAATGGAGGACATTGCCAAAATTGAAATATATATCGGACTGTACAAAATGCCATGGAATGAAGTATTGACAATTCACCACCGTAACATATCACCAGCAGTAAAACGAGTTATGAATGAGAGTGGAAAAAGATTACCTCAGCTGCTCCGATGAAGTAGCGAGTGAAGAGGAGGAAGTTAATTCATACTTGATGTGGGACACATCAGATTTATTGAAAGAGGAGGAGAGAGCCACTAACCTAAGGGTAATAATAGCAAACCTAACCTCATAGGAGATAGTCTGAGATTTAGTGAAAGCAATGAATAGGTTTTCCACTCCGATAGTATTTACAGGAGATGGAGTTAATGCAGCAACAGCTGATGAAAGGAAATTGTGAAAATCAGTGGAATCATCCTTTAAAAAGTCACCCATTTTGGGTTTTGAGATGCAAGTACACATCCTTGCCTGTATGGGATGGCCATCGTATCTATATTTTTGGCGAACGCAATACGCGATCGAGGAGGAGCAATGCAGGTTGCCATTGTTTTTTTTCGTATTTATTGAACGTGTAAAAGCAGTAAATTTTTAAAAAAATTAAATTTAAAATTAAAATTTTAGTATGATAAGGCTAGTTTCCTATGTGCAGATAATCATATATATTATATTATTTATAATATATATTTATATAATATTATAATATATTATATATATATTATATATATATATAATATATTATTTATATATATATATTATTTTTATATATATAAATATATTATATATATATATGCTGTATGTATATTTATTTTGTTATATTCGTTTATTATTGTACACTATATTGTTACAGATTCTTGTAGCGGGCACTCCATGGGTCAGAGAAATGGGGAGTTCATCTTGAGTTGGTACCGGGAGGAGTAATTATTTTCATTCGTTTCCCGAGATAATTGCACCAACTTGCAGAAATAACTGAATAGTCCCAATGCAACCTATATCAACATGCTGGTGTAATTGG